>JARFJB010002135.1:0-92500 GCA_036346205.1 Vesta saturnalis
GAAAACAAATTAACACTAAGAACGATACTAAACATATGAACAAAGACAACCATAAAACTAAAAACAGAATTAACCTAAATGTACGAAGAAGTACAGAAGTTGCGGTGATGTCGGTCAGGAAAGACTCCTCGCAACACATTTCACAGCTAGTGACTTGCTACAGCCCGCAAACCACTACGAGAAGACCAAACCAGTATCAGAAAACAAATGACTAACTTGCAGCAACGGACGAAGTTGCCACCATGATCTTGAATGAACAGAGGGTTGAACTCCTCCACTTCACTAACATCCAACACGGAACTCCATGCAAGAGGATGGTTCCAACTCCCTCCTCGGAACTCGAGTTCAGCCCCCTGGGACTACTCCCACAGACACGTTCGGTAAAAAAGGAAAAAGTTATAATCGAGATTAAATCTGAGAAACTCGCAGCAAAAAGTTTCGATCCCAAAGGATCAACACACACAAAATCGTGCAACAAAGCACGCGATAGCGAAAGCACAACAGAACGTTCAACACAGGAAGCGCAAACCGGGTCGGTTGCCTGGTTTGGCTGCCTATCATCATAGTTGTAGAGTGCGTATGCGACAGCACGTTTGCCACTAAGAGACGTCTAGTGCAGCACCTTAAGCGCTTGTACTGCAGAAGACCCCAAGGGCGTGACACTACTTGTGCTCATTGTAGCGGGATTTTTTGCTACTTATGCCGACATGAGACAACATATGAGAGACGCTTGTCTAGTCTAGTATAACCGCGACTTAGAGGAGCAGACTAAAAAGCCGGTCTGTGACCCTAACAGGAGGGAAGAGCGGGAACTGCTAGCCTTGCGATGGTCGAAGCGGAGTTTACTACTCGCAAGCTCTTTTCCATCCGGCCCAAAAACGCCATTAAAAATCAAAGACGGAACCCCGAGTTCAGGGCTTTGGTCGACAGCATGAAAGCGGAAGAAGTACCTCTACAGCAGGAGTGTGGGGGAGAACGCTCCAAAACATTTGAGGATACAGCTGGACCATCCGATCTCACAGCACCTCTGGTGCATGAGAGCGAGGGAGAAGATAATGTCTTTGCTCCCCAAAGCGGCCAACCTCTCCCTGTACAAACTAAGGACCGCTGGGAACAAGCCATACTTGTATCTCTGGCACAGGCCGTACCACGCGACTTAGGGCCAGTGGAAATTGATTACACGAGCTTGGGACCTCAGGAATTCGGGAGAGGTTTAGAGCGGGCCATCCCGTCCACACCGTCACCTTCTACGAGTGACGGAAAAACCTAGACCTGAGTTTACAGGCACCACTGTAATTGTAGAGGAAGAGAAGGCCCGCCACGGGTTTTTGACATCGTTCCGTCCAATTTTACGGCCGATCACTCGTAATTCACGATGATCAGCTCCTTGGCACCTGCGACCGCTTCAACCCGGCCGATCTGGTTTTGTTCGAAGCGTTCAGGGCGCATACTAGGCGCAACAGTGGGAGACTCGAAATAGCGTTAGAAGAATGGTTGAGAAATCTTGGGGGCCAACCCAGGTCGAAGTCGAAAGCTTCAAATCACCGTAAGCTGGAAGGGCCTTCAGGAAGACGCAGAACCCATGGGCTACGGATTTCAAAAAGCTCGCTGAGTGTGTAGAGTCGGATAAACTACTGTTTGGTCCGACCGAAAGAGCAACTATGGAGGCTGCTGAAGTAAAGTACTTGGAGACCTTTTCGGGGTTACCCTCTGTCGGCAATTCCCCCATAGAACACCACAAAAACGGTAAAAAACGGTGAAACCGGAATATGAAGTCCCATATTAGGGAAGGAGATAGAGATGGCTCTGTCAATGTCCCGTTCAGTGGCCACTGGCCCTGACAGGATCTCCAACACCACACTACCTAAGGTTCTAACACCTAGGTTGGAGTTGTTGCTCATCTCCCTGTTAGTGTACGGTCGGGTGCCGTCTTCCATAGCGGATAGCCGGACGGTGCTGGTTCCAAAGGAGGGCGATCCTTCTAACATAGACAACTGGAGACCAACCACCATAGGTTTCGCAGTTGTGAGACTGGGTCATAATATCCTCGCTAGGATCTTACGACCTTCCCATCCACCCCACTAACGTGGGTTACGTTTGGAAGATAAAGTGCTTATGAACACCTTAACGCTTGACACCCTAATCAGATCTAGAAGGAGGACGGGGAGACCGTCTGATCTTACAGCTCCCGACCTATCTAATGCTTTTGATACGGTCTCCCATTCATCGGTTAAGCCAGCACTCAAACGCTTTCGGGTGGATTTTCTGATGGAGATTTATGAAAGTGCTCGCACTCAGATACAAATTGTATCTGAATACTCACGTATGTTTAACATATCTAGGGGTATCAAGCAGGGAGATCCTCTATCACCAATTCTTTTCAACCTTGTCATGGACAAGCGTGTGGAATCAATGGAGGCGCTAAACCCAGGTCTGAGGATTCATGGGCACACGTCAACAGCAGTATGGTCTATGCAGATGATTTGGTTTTTTTCTTTTGGTATTTTTTTAAATATTATCTTCAAATGTAATTATATCAACCACATCAAAATGACTATCTCTTAACGAATTCACTTTCAAATTATTACGTTAAAGCTTTTAATTATATAATGCAACACTTAACAAGGTGCTTGCTTCTGCAAGACAAATAAATCACTCAATAATTAGAATGGAAACAGATTACCTCGTCTTTTAAAATTTCGTTCAAACGTAATTAATAGTAACGTTGTGAGAAAAGCATGCGATTACACAATATGTACACTTAAAGGAATAATACCCTAGTTATAAACAATTCATTTATTAACATAAAATTACATATAAAAGATAACCAACACCCGAAACAATAACACTCAATTCCATACAATTTAAACAAGGATCGGGTTCGTTGCTTGCAAGTTCCGGGTTCCCACAATAACGTAAGTATCTTAATTTTTGCGGACCACTGACGTCAAAGATTTAAAATTTTAACAAATTTTGTCATAGGTAAAAAAAATTTTACTCAAAATTGCATACAAAGAGGCATATTTATCCGCCTAAATGAAGACCATTCAAACACTTTATTAAAGTGAAATATAGTTTCTCACAACAGTTCGGTAATAGCTTATTTGGGTATTTTATTGATGAAAACCAGCAGATTCTTAATCTCCTCTCAATTCTTATATTATATTTATAGAAAACTTCATTAACGGCAAATCTTTAAATCAAAATCCATATGCTACGGTCACTTCTTCATCTGGTTAACGTTAATATATGTACACATTTATTGAAACGAACGTTATTTTTACACGAAAGTACTTAAACGTTATATTTACGGCGAGTCAAAGGGCGTTTGCAGTGTACGCGCGAACGTAATAAATATATGAACCTTTCTATCTAAATCTGCACGCAAAATGCGATAGAAATCCAAGAGAATTAAGGATCGGCATTAATTCAAACACCTGATCCAAATTCTATGGACGCGATATTTTCACCACTGGCAACTATAAACTATAAAATGTACCGGGGGTGCATAAATCTTCATAATATCCTCAATTAAAAAGGGTAACGGAGAATTCCTCCTGCAATAGTTCTACCACATTCAGTAATGCGTAAAGAAGTTTAATCTGCCTTAATACATTTCGTGCGTGCACGGCTACAGCTTAATCAGGACTGTTTAATGCTTCTTTGAGTTTCAGTCACACTGAATTTTATTTCAATTACCGCATCACACACACTCATTACTCATTACATTAATTTTTTCTCAAGGTAAAAACGAAGGCACCTCGCCAATCGAACAAGAAATTACGTCCTGGCGGGGAAACTGCACTCCCATGGTACCTCAAGTAACTTATCACAGTTAACATATCTTTGGTCCACTAAATCATTTCGATAATGAATCTAAAAATCTCCTTTACTTTACATATTTAAGATTTAAAGTTATTAAGACGAAAAAAACATTTACGAGTTTTGATCCAACTGTCAACGTATATATCTTATCACAGTAATATTCTCTAGCTGTAAACATATACAAAAATTGAAGTGATGATTACTGTAATCAGACAACGGAAACTTGAGACTCTGGATTTGGCAACAGTTTTCTGATAGCATCTTACATATAGGAACAAGTTTTAAAATCAGTTCTAAAAGATTGCTCAGAGTTAATTTTCAGAATGAACAAATCTAAATACGCTACTATCTATAAAAACATATAATTGAGAAGCCCGTCTGTACTACAGGAATTTTGCAATTATTAAGTAAATTATATTTTAAAGTTATAACACCTTTTGTTGTTAAAACTATAATTACATCGGTTGTATTTGAAATTTGTTACATGCAAAGTATTTTTAAGGTAGGCCTTGAAATAAGGTGTACACTTCGGCATTATCTCCAAATTTTGTTAAAGTAACGGCAAACTTTCACTAGGTTGTTAAAACTGTTAATTAGTTACTTAAAGAAAAGTAATTATAGTTAATAATACGTTGTAAAAGAAACTCAATTCGTCATTCATTCACAATTTTGAAAAAATAATAAACTTATATTATTCAATTACTTCTATAACATCTGGGGTAAAACCCCATTATGTAAAAACGTGTAAGTCGTCATTCACACTCAATATCCATAAAGCATTAACAGAATTTCACGCTGCAAAAAAAATCTAATAATTAACTAGTTACGTAATGGGTAATAATTTTTATGATTATATCGTAAATGCCACTTTTATATTAAAAAGTTACTTTGATTAAATTTTACAAATTGGAAAAGAAATATAAATACGTCGCTATCTATAAAAACATATAAATGAGAATCCCAATCTGCCCTATACAATTTTTTACTATTATTAAGCCAGATTCTATTTTAAAGCTATTCCAATTTTAAGGTTATTAAGGCCGATTCTATGTAGAAATATGTAAGAAATACGCTAAAACGTATAAATGAGTACGGCCAGATTACTCTAGACGAATTTTTAAGGTTATCAAGTCAGATTCCATTCTGTTTTAAAGATGCTGTATATTTTCTTGTACAAAATATAAACACCGTAAGAAGTTTTTCTACGAATGATGATCTACCTGGCAACAGCTATACCTTGCTACAACGATATTCTCTGGATGTAAGTAGCTGATAAAAGTTTAAATTTAATATGAGACTTAAATATATTCACAGTGTGTCCCATAATTACATTAGGCACATTTGAATTCAACATTTCAAGAGTGTTTTTGATGTGTGTGTTTAGCTTGGGCTATAAATATTTTTTTGGCTACGTATTATTTAATTACATTGGTTGTATTTGAATTTGCTATTTGCTTTAAGACGAGCATTAAAATTAGTTTACTCATAATACAAGATTATCTATACACATTGTAAGGTCCTTTATTACAATTTTATATTTGCCCGGGCTAAACTGCAATCGGTCTTTGTATTTAACTAAAGAGGGGGTGGGTTCGTTGGTAACTTTAATCTTTAGCTTTACACTGTCCACATAAAATAATTAAAAAGAGAATGGTTTAAAATAATATATTTCCTATAACTACAAATCTAAGATATATGCTTATTCTATCTCAACTTAACCTAAACGTAATACTAACCAAACCACTGGACGGTCTGCTGGTGACGGCGGCGTCCTTCCTTCCGTTTGCCCAATGCGTCCACTTATTCTTGTCGACGTCGTTTCTGTAAAGTAGATTTTAATGCTCCCTAGTTATACTCAAAAATGACTGTAAAATTTAAATGATTAATAACGTTATGTTTAATTAATTATTTATACCGGATACGGCCCTGTCTATAAAAGAAAAGAATTTATAAACAAACTACTGGTTATTCAAAACGAGGGTTGCGCGAATGTAGGTCACTAGTGAAAATCGATATCCCGAGTTCACGTATTGTGCGCAGGACGGCTGTACCAGTCTGACTGCGTGCGGCTCTTTACCTTTAGTACTTTCTGGAAGACGGACAAGCGCGTATGCTTCGTGAAGTAATTTTACTTCGCGATGTATTATCTTTGAAAATATGACTTTTCAGAGTTTTATTCTCGCATTAAAATTTAGACTAGGCGGATTATACACGTTTGGTTGTATAATTAATCTATATGCTCGTTATCTACTGGGCGGTAATTTATGGTGGTGATTTCTTCTATGTCCATGAAGGAAATCTCACGTAGATACAATCGACGTTCCTTAAGGGTATACACACAAAACGCGTATTTATTAAAGGCGGGTTTTTTATTTACACTGACGGAATAAGCTGGTGGAAAACAATTAATTGATTGTTTTCTTGCAATTCGTGTACTAAACGCGTGGGTATCGGTGTACGGTTTTCTTCTACTACAGGTTTTTGAACGGATACTCTACGTTTAATTCGTTTTGTGATTAACAGCACTTCGGTCTTTCTCCAGCGAGCTAGTGAATTCAGGTGTTTAGAATGTAAGTGAGCGCAAATGAGGAAAGCTGCAGGTCTATACAGTCCTACTTAGCTCTCGTCTGTATATGTTAGCGTGATGGGTGTATGCTGGTAATCCCGGCTACCTCGTGGCGGTTGCCCGTAGCGGCCTGGGGGTGGTGTGTGGGTGTTCTGGTACTCCCGGCTACTTCGTGGCGTTTGCCCGTAGCGGCCTGGGGGTGGTGTGTGGGTGTTCTGGTACTCCCGGCTACTTCGTGGCGTTTGCCCGTAGCGGCCTGGGGGTGGTGTGTGTGCTGGTGTGTATGTTTGTGCTTTTAATTACTCCACAGACTTACGTGTCGTTAATCACAAAGATCGAGGCTAGCTATTTACCAAAGATTCGCGGTGCGCGTTCGGCAAATTCAGGGAGCTAAACTCGCGGTGGCTGTCACTAGGTCCGCGGCGATTTACTTTTACGCAACCGTCACGTGCAGGTTTTCTGGAATCGGAGTTAGTCAAACGGACTAACTAATACAGGAGCTGGTGAACCAACTAACTAATTCTCGGCGGCGGAGTACGTTCAAGTAGCGCGACGGAACTCTTCTACTACGGCGGCTAATCGGTTACGGTTACGGTTATACTACTCGGCGGCGGGATGCGTTTACGTGGCGCGTATTGATTACTAACAATAATACTCTAATAATAATAATCTTATATTCTCCAAGGTGCGCGTCTCGGTTTTTATAGAGGACTCTCCGTAGGCGGTGATGGCTTCTGTTTGGGGGAATCCTATTTGTAATTGGCGGAGATTACTCTGACGTATAAAACTTTCGATGTTTTATGAAATCCACGTTGGAGTGGGAACAAATTAATTATTATTGTGCAATCAAACGAAATAATGCACTATATGGACGTGACTGAGTAATACGGAATACTAAGAAATATTAGATGAAGCTTTGCAGGTGTTTGAATACTAAGAAAGCTTACATCATTTCTTTTACGAGGGCGGATTGTTAAGTAAATAATTAATTAATTAAAAAAATTTTAAGTAATGACTTGCGGTTCGTTACAACATTTTCTAAAATGTCTTAGAAAGTTGACTAATTAGGTAAATATACGGAATGTGAAAGGGGTCTTGAACGTCATATTGTTCATGCAACTTGTTTTACGAAAAGCGAACTTTGGTAACTAGGTCGAACACATAAAACCAATTTATCACTCTCTATCTTCACTTCCAGTTTATACTTCGTGCTAAACTGTTCTATAATGTTGAGTTTATCAATTTCAACCCTTTTAAACATCTCCAAGAGTGGCCTACCGACTGAAGATGGGTGGTGGAGATGCATTTCCACATCATTAAACGTGTTGTTGGTGGTGAAACTACAACGCAGGTGGAGTTAAAACGCTTCCAAAAGCTACGTGCCAAAATGCAAACGATCAAGACCGAGTTAATGACTACTGTAGGTACCATTGTAGATGCTAGCTAAAATTGAAGGGCGTGTTGGTGGCGATGGTGATGAAAATGCTGGATGTGACGCTTTAAGTAGAATGCTTTTTATAAAATACATAAATATATCACATTTAAATGTTTACGCAACTTTAATCTTTGTATTGTTATCCGTCAACATCTTCAGTCCCTGATGCAGTTTGCAGTATCACTGCTGAACCTACAAGTGAATCTGTGGATATAGTTGTAAGTACAAACGTCATACGTATATTTTCGTATCTTAATCTGCATTTTTAATTTCGGAACACCGAAGAGATGTCCGAAACATTGGTGGTGGTGGTGGCGATGCAATACCCTCTGAATATAGTAAATATTTCATAACTATGTCTACGGGCGAGCGGTTTATCAAAAAATTTAATACATCCGCAAAGAGGGTCGTATTTAAATTTAAAGACGCTGATTCCAATCAGGCGCCTGTTACGTGGCTTAAGGTAAGCAAACAATACACTCCTTTTGTGCTAAGATTTAGTAAATTTGAATTTTTGTTACACGATACGTTAGATGAATTACTGTGGAGCGTGTGTGCAGGATTTAACCCATCAGGCAGGGTTGGTATTATGTTGACCAATGACAACTACCCCGATAAACCTCTAGGGTTTTCATTCAGGCACGCAGACCAGCTGAGTTCCACTGTGATGATGGTAACGTTGGAGTAAATATTGCAGAGTAATGTAAGCTTTTTTAACAATGAGACGCTAAATTTACAAGTAGACAGAGTTGCTTTACCTGTGGGGTATGGTGGTCCAGCTCGCCACAGAAACGGGCGTTAGTTTTACTGAGTTTTGAAGGCCTAAAGGCAGCATTATAAGTATTAATAGTAAAGACAATTTATGTTAAGGGCGTGCATTAGCGGTGGCCATGGCTGTAGCCACGGACGATCCTCAATTGGTATATCTTAAAAAAGGGCGTATAAGTTTGGATCGGCAGACTCAGGAGCTATGTGCTACCGCTAATGTCTATTTAAATAAGGGGGTACTGTTGAAAATATTCAACAATTCCAAGATCTCTTGTCTAATTACACAATAGTTGTGTATAATCATAGGTTAGGTCAAATAGTTTAACCGGTGCCTTTTCAACAAAACATTTTTGTGAATTCTGCAGATATAGAACCAACTAGAGTCAACGCCAAAAGAATTGCTCTAACACATGTCCTTGTTGTCATAAAAGCTCCCCTTTCCAGTATGGTGACTCCATCGTTTGCGGTGCGTGCAATAAGGATTTCCGCCAGTAGGTATGTCGAGAGTTGAGTAAAGAAACACCTTCGTGGTGGGGAGGGGGGGTGTTAAGAGAGCATAAGCTTCCGGAGCTTCTTGTGCTTCCGGCCTTCGGTTTCCGGAGTTTCTTGAGCTTCCACTCTTCGACGTCCAAACGCCCACCCTCCGCTTCCAGACGTCTAACTTTGGCTTCCAAACACCGAGCTTCTCTTGGCCACCGCGGTGATCGACATCCTGCTTTCATTGGTCATCTTCAGCTTCCGGTGGTCATCATCATCGTAGTGATCCTCATCATCTTAGTTTCATTGGTCATCTTCAGCTTCCAGTGGTAATCCTCGACCCTCAACATCTACATCCTCGACGTTCAGTTTCCGGTGGTTCGGTGTTGCTCCTCGACATCTTGCTTTCATTGGTCATCTTCAGCTTCCAGTGGTCATCATCATCGCTATCCTCAACATCTTGCATTCATCGGTCATCTGCAGCTTCCGATTTCACATTATTAAGCAGTTCAATTTTTGAAAATTAGAGGTTAAAGCCAATGTTCATGTACATTCTACTTACCGGAGTCTGATTAAAAAAATGTTTACTTTTCAATAAAATGCAAATAAATTCTACTCACCGGCCATTTTTATGGATTAAAATGAATTTTGCAAATATTATTATATAACACTAGCAAAACCTCAAATATATCAACGTTTAACCAAAATGATATGGTTAAAAACAACGCCCTTCGAATTCATTGTTGTAAAAATCGATCAAAAATGAGGAAAATTAAAATCATAAATGGGTGTGTTAAAAAAAATCACCTTCCATTATTTATAAAACCAAATATCAATATGTAAACTATACAACTTTTC
Source organism: Vesta saturnalis (assembly GCA_036346205.1). Lineage (NCBI taxonomy): Eukaryota > Metazoa > Arthropoda > Insecta > Coleoptera > Lampyridae > Vesta > Vesta saturnalis. Next base: position 9,930 of record JARFJB010002135.1, read on the forward strand.
AATAAAAGATTAACACTTCGTATGCAAGTAAGTGAAAATTAATTTATTATTATTTTCAACTTTATATTTTAGAATATGCAAACTCAATTCTGTTTTGGTACGAAGAGTTTCCTTCATCGTCTTTCGAATCAACCCCACCCCGTCATACAATACAACCGTAACCTTTACCAACCTTGACATCATCTGGTAAAATTAAAAAAACCTAACTCGTAATCCTGTTCAATGAGAGACCTTAATCTTTCCCCCTTTTGTGTAATAATAATTGATACAGATCAAATCAATATCGAAAGTATTATTTAGGTATGTAAAAGATTCCATATATATTTTTCTAATACATTGAATTTTTGTAGTTGTGGTTTATAATGAATCCTGTTTTATTACTCGAAAAGTTAATTTTAGGTTTGCGATAACATTTATACACATTTTATAATAATTAATAAACTTTTAGAACGAAGAAATTAGGAGATAAAAATCTAAAAACGGTGTTGAAATTGATTCGTTTATCGTATTCATATATTTGAACACGAATTGATTTACATCTTTTATCGTGTTGTAATTGATCATTTTAATATACAGGATAAAATTATTTTGTAAGCAATGAGAGTAAATAAAATTTTTTGTACATGAGTAGTTAACAAAGTAAACCGCAACTTCCGAAATATTTTTTATAGAAGTTTCTTTAGGATTAAACAAGTTCGATTGGGAAAAAACAATTAACCACAAACGTTGTATAAAACTTATTCCAAATGATAATGAGAACAATATATTAAACAATTGACCACAAACCTAAAATGTTTTTAAGGTTAAAAAACACAGCATGTATAAAAGGAAGATGCAACGAAGATACCTTTCATAGTGTTCATCATGACGTGCAAAACTGAAATTCTGAGTGATCGTCTAAATACAAATCAAGAAGTTTAATGTTATCAAACGTAACTTACATTTAAAATTAAAGATGCTCAATCATCTTAAAAGTGAGTTGATTATATCCGCCAGGCTTTAATAAAAATGATGCAATATATTACTTCAATTGTAAAACCGACCGACAAGGTTGGTCTAACATTTTATAGTGGTAATTTGAAACAACAACTACCAAGATGGATGAGTTTTAGGAGAGCAACCAATTTCACGTCCAATTCTGTATGGACCGTAATACAATCCGTGTTTCCGGGTAATTCAGGCGGCTTGAGCACGGATACGTTTCATATAGAGGTTACAACCATGAGCTCCACTGAAGGAAAAGGGAGACTGCATGTTTACAACAGTTATACCGAAGAATACAGTAACCGGCGAGGTATAGTGATGATAAATAATCAAGATAATCTGTATTTACCTCGTGCATTAGTTATTATTGCAAATACAAAACATTAAATTCATTGATAGTTTAAATTTCTTCAGGATGGCATTAAGCGAGTTACCGAAAGCAATAGGGTTAGGAGAAGAATTGAAAAAAGATTATTTCCCGCATCTGTTCAACACCGAAGAAAATTCTGCATATGTAGGCCCTCTACCCGACGTAAAATATTATGCTCCGAATCCAATGAAGCCGGATGCAACAGCTCAGTTCCTCAAATGGTAAGAAGATCATAAGCAGGCTGTGTTCGATATGCAGAAGGATTTGATAAGGTTCTGCAGGTCCGATGTAGACATCCTGAAACGAGCATGTATGCAGTTCATGTTCATCAAAGAGTGGAATGTGGACCCTTTTACAAAAAGTATTACCATTGCCTCTGCGTGCAACCTCATGTTTCGTCTTACGTTTATTAAACCCGATATGATTGGCATGATCCCTAAAAGTGGTTATCGAAGAGCAGACAACCAATCAGCTGTTGCTATACAATGGCTTGTGTGGGAAGAAAATAAGAGAGGAATTAAAATTCAACATGCGGGTAGAGAAAGAGAAATGAAGGTAAATGGGTTGAGAGTGGATGGTTATTACGAAAAACAGATTTTTGAATTTCACGGTTGTTATTTCCACGGATGCCCTACATCCTTTTTGACAAACCGCTTCACGAGGACTCTAAAGATACAATGGACCAGAGATACGAAAAGACCACCACTAAAATAGAGCGGTTAAGAGCTTTAGTCGTCGAAATGTGGGAATACCAATTCAAAAAGGAATTAAGGAAAATCCCTGAGATGAAATACCTCCTTAAACACCCTATCTTAAAAACACACCTCTAAATCCAAGATATGCGTTCTACGGTGGACGAACCGATTGTACTAAACTTAAATACGTTTGTAAACTAGGTGAAAAAATTAAATTCGTCGACGTGTGTTCGCTCTACTCCTGGGTTTGTAAATACGATAAATTTCCTGTTGGCCATCCTAAAGTGTTTGTTGGACAAGAGTGCGCGGATTACATTAACATGAGTGGTATTCTTGACGGTGTAATTAAACGTTCTATTTCACCCCCGCAAAACCTGTATCATCCAGTTCTCCCTGTGAAAAAACATAATAAATTAATGTTTTCTTTGTGCTCGAAATGTGTAAAAGACCTCAACGATGCTGAATGCAATCACACTGATGAAGAAAGAACTTTTGACGGCACATGGTGTAGCGACGAGATTGTGAAGGCTATCGAAAAAGGGTATAAGTTGATCAAATTACAAGAGATGTGGGTGTACGAAACTACGCAATTCAATAAACTAACCGGTGATGGAGGATTATTTTCTGACTTCATAAATACGTTTTTAAGAAATCTTTAGGTTATGTCATGCTCGCGCGCTAGCATCACCTAACCTAAACAATTTTTATCTTGTATATTGTATGGTAACCTGAAAATCGCGTGTATTCGGCTTTGAAGTTTCGAGCATAGCCTAACCTAAAAATCTAGTGTATTCGGCTTTGAAATTAATTGCAACACAATACAAAATATAACAACGAAGTTTTGCATGAATATGATAGTCAAACCGAATAATAATGTGAAATCGTGATATCCCCAACTGAGTAATTTTGTCACGGTTTTATTTTTAATTTTTTGTTTTAATACACCCTAACACTCCTAAGGGGGGATATGTTGAGGATATCTCGAGCATTTTTAATTGAAGAGGGTTTTTTCCGGGGTCCACCTCACAAAATGTTTAAAGATATGGATGCACCGTAATAATTTTTAATTATTTATAATTAATCCTACTAATAAAGTACGTATTTTGCATCTGTTTTTTATTATTAATACCCTTTTTGATGCTCCTACGTTGTAAACTACGAATTTTTTATGAAGTGATTACACATCTTTTTGGTTTTTCTAAATAGTATTTGACTTTTAATTAAAATAAGCGGAATTAACGTTATACGCAGTGTTTCATTATCCATTTACGTTCTAAATATGATAACAATAACAAACACCTATGACGTCACAAGCATTTATATAGATATCACACCTTAAACATTTCATATCTAAAACAGGGATTGGTCCTGTGGTTATCACGCATTCACATATTTTATCACATCAACCTACTCGAGTTCGAATCAGCGAACAACCAATTTTTATATGGAGCTATCGAAAGTGTGACGTAACAAACTAAATCATATTAATGCATCTTATACACGATATTAATAATGTATGACGGTAGATTAAGACTAGCATGTCGAGGATCAACACCGAACCCCCGGAAGCTAAACGACGAGAATGTAGATATTGAGGATGGAGGATGACCACGGGAAGCTGAGGACGATCAATGAAAGCAAGATGTTGAGAATAACGATGATGATGACCACTGGAAGCTGAAGATGAGAAAGCAAGATGTCGAGGACCGCGGTGACCAACAGGAAGCTGAAGAAGCCGTCGATGATAACCAACATGAAGCTCGTTGTCTGGAGGCCAACGGTAGACGTCTGGAATCTTAGGGTAGGTGTCTGGAATCCAAATATAGGCATCTGGTCGTCGAAGACCGGAATATGAAAAGGCTCCAGAAGCCGAAGATGTCGAAGACCGGAAGCTCAAGAAGCTCCGGAAGCTAATCTCTCTCAACCTCCCACAGAAGGTGTTTCTTGACTCAACTCCTGACATACCTACTTCCGCGGAAACCAATGTCTGCAGCAGCATAAACTTAGTGGTCTTTGCAACTGACTCCAACGTTGTCGCACTTGTTTAAAAAGTATATGGAAGGGTAAGATTACTCGTCGAAAGGAGGATAGTTATGACCCGCTTTCTTACGGTTACGTGACTCGCGAATAGCTTCACGGTAGTGCCTCAATCTTAAAAATCCCGTTCAGCAGCCACGTGATCATCCTTGTCCCCATTCCTCACCTTTCATTTTTAGATATATTTTAGCTTATAGTACACTACACCGGTGAAACTTTAGTTCTGTTGACTATTTTAACTGTTTTTATCATTACCCTCTATATTTTAACCCAGTGATTTATTTTTTAGATATATTTTAGTTTATAATACATGATAGCTGTAGTTATAGGTTCTTTTAATACTTTAACTGTTTTATCATTATTTTTATATTTTAAACCCAGTAATTTTAATTTTAGATTATAATGTATGACACCTTTTGTTATAGCCCTTTTTACTAATTTAATTGTTTTTATCAGTGTGTGTAAATCTCTGCAATGACGTTACAGGTCAATTTAAGGTGTAGTACAAATAAGTTGTGTCTGTGTGTGTGTGTGTGTGTGTGTGTTTGCGTGCGTGTGCGTGCGTGCGTGTGTGCGTGCGTGTGTGTGTGTATGTCTATGTGTAATCTTAACGTATCATTAGAAACGCATTACTCTGAGTTGATTTCTTTGGCTGCCCAATTGCAGTATTCAGTAGGTCGTGTTGAAAATTCAAGTGGTTTATTGCATCACCATCACACTCTGGCTGTTGTATACTTTCATCCACAATAACATTATCGTTTTTAAATTAGTAACGTGGAACGTTCTAGTTGCGGTACCGTCAACAATGACTTCACCCTGCTATGAGCCCACAATCGCTGATACTCTCGATTTTGAGGATTTAGTGATAAATTACTATTGCGTAGCAATACTTGAAGATGTTGCAGCCGTGAAGGAGTAGGATAAAGATAATGTGACTGAGAGCGGTAACCTGGTTAATGTTAATACCGATAAGGAGGCTGTGTCAGAAGATCAACCAGGTAAGTCTGCTGCTGGCGCTACATGAGATTTAATCTTAAAATAGCATTACTTATAATAAATTATTATTAATAAACCCTTTATCTTTTACAGACGCCGCGAAGTCCATTGAGAAGGAAGCTCTTACAGAATATCCTTCAAATAAGCAGGATGCCGCTGTCACTGATATATAAGATGTATTCTTAAAATACTAATATTTAATAAATTATTATTTAAAATTTAAATACAAATTCAAATTTCCCGCCAATGTGGCCTCGACAAGGGGGCAAATCCCCAAGAGCAAATTCCGCAGCCCTACGCCTGTCTTACAAGTTAGCATTAGCCCCTTATTATAATACAAATTCAAATTTCCCACCAGTGGGGTCTCGACAATGCACGAAGGCCCCGAGCAAGTTGCGATCACGACAATAGAGCGAAGCCTCGAGAGTAAGTTACGAAGTCCAACACCTGTCTTACAAGTTAGCATCAGGTCCCCTTATTAGAATACAATTTCAAATTTCCCGCCATAAATGCAGAGAATTAATTCTCCAATCAGAGTACAGCTGCTGAGTAGTGGGGTTAAGGACCAACCAAAAGGGAGTAGTGTGGCCACGCCTTAATGAAACCATAAGGGCCTTAAACCCCCCACCTTAACGCAAAATACCGTTAAACCACACCCTAGGGGCATCCAACACCCTCAACCAAGAGATTGGACCGCCATAAAGGCTTTTACTATGGTCAAAAGGAACTTAATTAGGGGATAAACCCCACGCGTGGGTTGAAAAACGTCCCCAAAACGAAACCGGCCCACCCTACAGACCAGGTGGGCGGGGCTTACCCCACTACATTTTGTCCTCAGCTGGCTTCCTACTAATATTCTTTAGTTTAAGAGTAACACTAAAATCACATGAGCCTAAGTGCCAGTGGATGATACTTGTTTTTCCAGATAAAAGAGTGAAGCACATAATAAATAATAAGTGAGTTTAACCGGTTGATTGAGAAAGTGTTATAAGAATGTAGTTTGTTAATATAGCACAAGTTATCTAATGGAATGCAATAAAATACATTCGCTACCTTACCGCATGATTATTGAACTTGTATAATGTTAACTTTATTCACATACTCACACTAAGTAAGTAAAACAAAAAATTTAAACATTAACAAGACTAGATAAAAGAATTATGGTGATTCAACAGCAAGAGCATAAGACAAACATTTGGCTGTCTCAAAGACTTTGTCACATAAATTTGAAATATGTTTTGTTATCGAGGTGCATTCTAACGTAAACTGTAGTGGGATATGCGATAATTCCCTTGCCATTATTACCGCGTTAATATCTCCTTCTGGTCCAATAAAATTCATATTTTCGTAGATGCATTCCCAGTAACATTTTAAGGCGTTGTCTTCCGGAAACACATAATTATTCACCATCTTTTCGATCAAGACGGGATCTACTTTTGTTTTCTCCAAACATTTATTATTAATATGGCTAGTTTGTTCATTCCATTCTTGCTTAGTAGCTTCAGGTAACTTAAATCATTACGTTTTTATATTTACACAAACAGAAATAACTAATTTACCTGTTTGGTTGCAAACACTTCTACTGCACATAGAACAAAAAGGTAATTAACAACTTCATGTTTGATCTTCTTTGATGCTTTTAGATATAATTATAACCCGACGTGTTATATACCTAAGTAATTACAACCTATTACTTTTCCAATAACTTGATACAGATAACGTTAACCATTAATTATTTTCTTATCTTTGCAAGGTGTTATTGACTCTAATCCATGTTTCAGATTAGGAAAATTATTTATTCCATTCATTATGAGCTTAATTAAGATGGTCTTTTCATGTTCGCGCAATGAAGCTCTTCTTCATTACAGCCGAGCGTTGGTTAAGCGAAGAGAGAGAGAGAGAGAGAGAGAGAGAGAGAAGAGAAGAGAGATATTAATGCAGCCTTCTTGCAAGGTTTGTACACTATTCTATTCGCAATCAACCAATGTTAAAAATAACAATTTATTAAGCATTCTGGATAACCAATATCCTGATGTACCAAATATAAAGCAAAGTAAGCTGATAGAAAGGTCGGTTTTGTCGAAAAAAGGACTTAATGCTTTTTTTAGTTAATTAATTTTTAAATATGTTGTACGCCCATTGCTTAATAAAGAATATCAAACAGCAACACATAGTTTAATAAATTTTAGTGATTATGAGGTTCACGATAGTTATGCAAGCCTCACTACAGGTATATAATAATTTTCTGGGTATCTAATAATCATTCCCGGCTAGTGCCATTATGTAATGAAGGTATTATCGGGCATTTGAAAATTTTGAAAGCAAGCCATTCCGTACCAAGGTTTCTATCCGGGCGGAGACATTTTTGACGTTTATTATAAGTTTTTGTTATGAACGAATAAGTTCAAAGGTAAATATTTAGAATTTACATCAGTTCTACATACATAAAGACAAAATTTACATCGATTGGGGTTTGAATCTTGATGGCGTAGTTGGTTAGCGCGATACTCTAGCAAAGTACAGGTCGTAGGTTCAAATCCTACTAGAGGTAAACTTTTTATTTATGTATTTAATAAAATTAATAATAATTTTTAATTTTTGACGTTTGTTTCCACCCGGGTGGAAACGAACTATCAATGCGGTTGTTGCGAAATATCGCAACAACGCAATTATATATTTTTTGTAATAGATCAACTCTCTCAAAAGTTAGTGAAAAAAAAAATGTAACAAAGTTTTATATAAGTTGTAATAAATTAATTTTAATTTATCATATTGAAAGTTCGAAGAAGTAGTTGACGCAAACGGGGAGCCTTAACTATCGAAGGAAGCATTAATTTAAAGGCACCGTTTTCGCGCATGGTCCTTCGAGCCGGATCTCCACTCAAAAATCTCCCACACAATTAAAAAGATCTCAACGTTTTCCCTATCCCCTGGCACATGGTTGATTCGAAGTTCCAGTTACGTGTGAACTCCTATTATCTGACGCCCTCCGCATATGCCCAAGTGAAATCCACACTACGAAAGATTCCAGTAAGTTAAAGTGATCATTTGTTTGTATTAAAACTCTGAGAAAAAGGTTAGTGAACTAAATTGTTTACATAAAACTATTGCAAAAACTCTCAAATAGTAAATACGCATTCACATTTATTTAACTCTGTTATTTATTGTTTGTTTTGAATGGTCATGGATTTCAAACAATTAAAAACTATTCGGACAAGTGCTAAAAGCAAAATCACTCGTATTCAGAATTGGGTGCAGAGCTATCAAAATTTGACATTAGATGTTCAAGAATTTTCATGTAGACAAAAAAGATTGGAAGCCGCGTTTTCTGAATACGAATGTGCTCAAGGCGAGATAGATTCATATTTATTAGAATTTGAAGATAATTCAGATGTAGAAGATCATGAAAGAATTGAATATCAGTATTTTACGTTAGCCCTTATTGAAAAATGTATACAAAAATTATCTCCTCAAAATGTCACTGTAAGTCACAACAATGATTCAATTAGAAATAGCTCGCATATACACAATTCGAATATAAAATTGCCAAAAATTAATATTCCCAACTTTACAGGAAATTTGCACGATTGGAAGCCCTTTTTAGATCTCTTTGATGCGTTAACAATAAACAACCCACAATTCTCAAATGTGGAACGTTTTTATTATCTAAAAACACTGGTAAAAGGTGAAGCTTTTAGTTTAATTGAATCATTGTCATTGACTAATGAAAATTTCTCTACAGCTCTTTTATTACTTAAGCAAAGATATGAAAACAAAAATAAGATTGTTAATTCCCATTTCGAAAATTTGTTAAATGCTCCTTGTATAGCAAAATGTAATTCACAAAATTTGAGAGAATTAGTTACAACCTGTAAGAAAAACCTAGAATCACTAAAAAACATGAAGCTCTCTGATAAATGTAATTTTGAATCATTACTTATTTTTCTTTTAAAAAAAAAACTAGATTTCGGCTCTAAGAAATTGTTTGAGGAAGGTCGTGATTTAAAGACGTTGCCAAATTTAGTAGAATTTTTTGAATTTCTCGAAAATCGTTGTGTTGTGTTAGAAAACATTTCAGGGAATGAAACACTAGTCAACTCAAAATGTAGTAAAGTAACACTATACTCGAAAAGTGACAGTTACGCTCTCTCGTGAATTTTTTACGATAAATCTCATAAAATTTACGGGTGTCCACAATTTTTAGAAATATCTCCTCAAGAAAGATTAAAGTTTGTTCAAAGTAAAAAAATGTGCTTAAACTGTTTAGGCACAAAGCATACAGTGGAAAATTGTTCTTCAAGTGCAACTTGTTTTCATTGCTCTAAGAAGCATCACACTGCGCTACACATACAAAATGTCCCCTTCAATAGTTCAGGAAAATTAGGTTTTCTCAAACTCATCATAAACCCACAATTTCTTACTCAAATGCACAAAATAACGGTTTCGGCCGTAATGTACCAAAAAATGAACATTCTGTGCATTCAAATAAACCTCAGCCATCAAACAATCACCCAATTTCAACTCCACTTCATTATCAAGACATAAACAGAGCGTCAACTTCACAAGCAAATCAGCAACCGGCTGAAAATTTATCCAGTTTTTCCGCTCTTTCCCCCAAAAATTGCCACGTATTACTAGCCACAGCTCAAGTAACTTTGTTTACTGCGCAAGGACGACCTATCCAAGCAAGAATACTACTAGATAACGGAAGTCAGAACTCGTTTTGTACTCAAAAACTGGTTAATCAGCTCCGATATAAAATCTTTAATACAGCTTTGAATATTTCTGGAATTTCTCAAAACAAAACTTTCTCAAATAAAGCGGTGAATATGTATATACACTCAAACGTAGACCGCTCTAAAAGATTCAAAGTTTCTTGTGCTATATTAGAACAGATAACTCATAAACTCCCACAAATAAAAATTCACTCGGATAAGTTACAAATCCCAGATCATATTAAGATGACTCTAGCTGACCCTAATTTTCACACTCCATCCGATATAGATTTGCTTATTGGAGCAGATAGTTACTACACACTTCTCACGTACGGCATAGTGAAATTAGGCAGAGGTTATCCTACTTTGTTAAATACGCATCTGGGCTGGATTATATCAGGAACCGTTCCTGAAAAGTATACATTTGAAGCATCTACTTCAACATCCTATTCTCATCATTCCACTAACCACTCAAATGATACAGATGAATTAGAAACTCTCTTAACAAAATTCTGGAAAATTGAAGAACTCTCCGAACCTCCCTTGCTCTCTCCAGAAGATAAAAAGTCTGAACAAATTTTTAATACTACTTCTTGCATCCTTCAAAATGGACATTATCAAGTAGATATTCCTCTGAAATCTACAAATGAACATCATAAACTCGGCGATTCTCTTTCTTTATCGCAAAAAAGATTCTTTTCTCTTGAAAAACGATTTGAAAAAGATCCCTCCCTCTTTCACGAATATAAAAACTTCATCGATGAATATGTGTCATTAGGTCATGTAAAATATGTTCCGCTATTTCCGACTAACAGTAGGTTAGAAAGGAAACACTTTATTCCTCATTTGTGCGTAATCAGAAATGAAAGCGTCAGCACCAAGTTGCGTGTGGTTTTGATGCGTCTTGTAAAACATCTTCAGGACTCTCATTAAACGATGTTACCTTAAAAGGATTTCAAGTTCAACCAGATCTATATGACATTTTGTGTAGGTTTCGCTCGTTTAGGTTTGTACTCACCGCTGACATTGAGAAAATGTATCGGCAGATTTTCACGAATCCTCGCCTAAATTTTCTGCAAAACATTATTTGGCGTGACTCACCTCGTCAATCTTTAAAATGTTTGGAACTTCAAACCATCACATACGGACCAAACTTTGCTCCCTATGCTGCCACTCGGGTTTTAAATGATATCGCTCTCAATAATTCCGATTATCCCTTAGCATCAGATGCTCTGCTTACTCAAACTTATGTGGACGACATTCTGTAGGGATGTGAAACGGAAAAAGATTTACCTAAACTTTATTCTCCATTAACCTCTCTTCTCTCTAAGCACGGGTTTCACTTGCACAAATGGTGTTCAAACTCAAATGATTTCTTAAAAAATATATCTCACCCTCAAACCACAGAAGTTGACTTCAATCTGGAAAAATCCCCATGTAAAATTCTCGGCTTGAAGTGGAATCCCTCATCAGACAATTTTCAAATCTTCCTTCACAATCTCTACAAGATTGCCCCATTTCGAAAAGAAAAATTTTATCTTATCTCGCTCAATGCTTTGACCCTATTGGATTGGTGAATCCTCTTATAGTTAAAGGAAAAATTCTTATGCAAAATTGTGGTTACATAAGGTACAATGGGATGAAGAAATACGTGACATTTCGATTTTAACAGAATGGAAAGCTCTCTGCGAACTCTTTTCTCGGTTAAAAATCTCACAATCTCTCGGTGTTTATTTTCTAGTAAAAATATTGCATATGTAGAATTTCATGGGTTTTCTGATGCAAGTAATCTTGCCTATGGAGCTTGTGTGTATATTAGAACCATTTACTCAGACAACTCGGTGTCTTGTAATTTATTGTCATCTAAATCGCGCGTAGCTCCAATCAAGACAATTACAATCCCCAAACTCGAACTTTGTGCCATGTTGTTATTATCAAAATTGATTAATAAAATAGTGTCGATTTATAAAAATAAACTAATTTCTGCCTCTGTCACACTTTGGACAGACTCGCAAATTGCATTATACTGGTGTAAAAGCCACTCAAGTCGATGGGCAGCATTTGTGTCGCATCGAGTGTCTGAAATTCAAGAACTTACTCATGACTATAAGTGGAATTATGTAAAATCAGCGGATAATCCCGCAGACATGCTGTCCCGTGGTCATTTGAACTCTGATGATTTAACTTTTTGGTTTAACGGGCCCAAATATTTGCTCAATCCTAAATTTGAAGTGCGAAATGTAGAGAATTTTCCTTTCTCGGTTGACAATCCTCCTGAGGAAAGAAAAATATCTTTAATAGTCAATCAATTTTTAGGAAATTTTTGGAATTCAATATTTACACGTTTCTCGTCATTTTCTCGATTGCATAGAACAATTGCATATGTGCTACGCTTTGTTCACAACGTCACTCATTCTCAAGCAAAAACAACAGGCCCTTTGACTATTTCGAAGTTGGATTCCGCGCTCACTGTAATTATAAAAAAGGTTCAACAACAACATTTTTCTCAACAAATCTTGGAACTTGACTCAAACAAAATTGTATCTTACAAGCAACTTCACTCATTAAAACCCTTTTTGGACAATCTTGGATTGCTGCGTGTGGGTGATAGGTTGGAAAATGCAGAAATTTTGTTTGAACAAAAACATCTTCTTCTCCTGCCCTCTAAGGATCACGTTGTTTCTCTCTTATTGAAGTTTGAACATCTTCGATTATGCCACGCTGGTCCTCAGAATGTACTTTCCAATGTTCGATTACGGTATTGGCCACTAGACGGACTGCGTCACATGAAACGAATTATTCGGAATTGCACTATTTGTTTTCGATTTAATGCACAATCAGTGCAACAGATCATGGCTAATTTGCCAAAAGACAGAGTGACTGCCACACGACCATTCCAAAATGTCGGAGTCGATTTTGGTGGACCGTTCTTCATAAAGTCCTCCCATCTACGCAAGGCACCGGTAATAAAATGCCACATAGCTATATTCGTATGCATGGCGATTAAAGCAGTTCACATCGAGCTAGTGTCAAATCTGTCAACTGAGGCTTTTCTAGCCACTCTTAAAAGATTTATATCTCGAAGAGGAAATCCGTCGGTCATTTATAGTGATAATGCCACTAATTTTCTGTCAACTGAGGCTTTTCTAGCCACTCTTAAAAGATTTATATCTCGAAGAGGAAATCCGTCGGTCATTTATAGTGATAATGCCACTAATTTTCTGGGTTCGAAAAATCAGTTAAAGAAACTATACGATTATTTCCGAAATACGGATGTGAACACTTCTATTCAAATTTACCTTTCTCAAAATGAAACCAAATGGACGTTCATCCCCCCCAGATCCCCTCAGTGGGGAGGACTCTAGGAAGCCGCAATAAAAAGTGCCAAATACCACATTTCGCGTGTTGTGGGCACTACTCCACTCACTTTTGAAGAATTTGTCACCATATTAGCTCAAATTGAAGCTATTCTCAATTCTAGACCCCTCATTGCTCTCTCAAACTACCCTTCAGATTTTCAAACACTCACTCCTGGGCATTTTCTAATAGGAACTAGCCTCTCATCATACCCTGAAAAAAGACATTTCCAACTCAGCACAAGTCAAGTTGTCCTTTTGGCAGCGATGTTCAAAACTTCAGAAAAATTTTTGGAAAAAGTGGTCAGTTGATTATCTAAACCGGTTACAAAATTGACCAAAATGGATGACTGAGACTCGAAATTTGCAGCAAAATGATTTAGTCTTGCTGAAAGAAGAAAACTCTCCCCCTCTGCATTGGCCAATGGCCAGGGTCTTGGAAACATTTGAAGGCGCCGATGGAAAAGTCAGAGTTGTCCGCCTAAAAACACAAGAGGGAGAATTCACTCGTTCCATTACAAAAGTGTGCCCTCTTCCACAGGCAGATTGTTAATTTCTCTTGCGAAAGAAAATGTAAAAATATTCCTATATATATATATATATATATATATATATATATATATATATATATATATATATATATATATATATATATATATGTTGAGATGATTCAAATTACGTGCAAGTAGCTATGCAAGTTGCATAGTAAAGTATTTCTTTAGTTGGTACGAAATGGTACATTTCATTAAATAATTCTAGATAAGAATGATTAATAAACATTGAGATGTTTGAAAAAAGTTAAATATTTCTTAATATAATTTAAATAATGTTAAAATAAGTAATCGACGGCACAGTACATAGAAGTATAGGATATGTTTGTTATCGTTATTGAGTTAATTCAAGTTTTCATTTAGTTTTGTAAGTTTATTTTAAAACAATATTCCCTCACGACATGCAATACAGGTTGTGGTTGACAGAAATAACATAATAATAACTAGATTTAGGCTGGTATCAATGTCGCAATTCACATGTACGCAGCCAAGATTAGTGAAAATATTCGTATCAGTTCGTTTAACTCATATTAGTGCAAAAATTATGAAAAAACAGAATAAGCACATTAGTGAGTGACTATAAAACATGAATCATGCAGCAGCTCTGGGATTATTGTGTTCAATCAACAATTTTTGACCTTGAACTAGTGATTGACAACATTCCGACACTAGTCGTAGGAGAACGTATGAACCTATGAAAGTGGTAAAATAAATTAATTTGTGACTTGAACATTAAGTTTAAACACTTACATTAACAATTATTGTGTTTAAAAGTGTGAAATTTAACATTAAAATTATATAGACAATCTGAGGTTATGTTATATCCTCGCATATAAATTTTTGTAAAAAGTATTTTAAATTGAGACAATTTGTATAAAATAAATTAGTAGAGGCAAAAATAGTAAGGTAGCCTCAATTTTATGTTATAATTCCTTATATCTATGTCCATTTTTGTTAATTTTAGTTTTTAAGAGTATTGGTAGAATTTAAATAATTTTCCTCTCAAATTGGCCGTAGGCATGTTTAAGATGGATATTTGGGTGTAGTAGCATCCCCTATTCATGTAGAGGTAGTTTCCAGGCCTGAAAAATTCATAGAATTAGTGTAAATTCAATAAATAAGTGTAAAAATTAACGTAGTTATTAAGTGTAGGAATTAGTCCGTGTTTGGTTTCAAATTATAGATAAAATTATGTAGATTATGGAAATGTTTTTAGATTTAAGAAATGTTAAACGGGGCGAAAGTTATAGTGCTTTAAAGAATTATCGTAATGTGGAAATTACAGTAGCCAATCAGAATTCAGGGAATATTCGTCGTAACTATAGAAAACATTCGATGATTTGGTTGTCGAGTAAAACTATATAAATACAAGTGCAGTAGATTCACAAACTCTCTTGATCTTCATCTTTAGCAACAACTTGCCAAAGTAAGCTGTTGCCAAATTTTTTTAAAATAATTTTTAAAACAAATTAACGTCACTTCGGTAACTTAACAAAGTGCGATTTAGTATCGGAAGTGTTAACAAAACAAGTGATAGTCTTTTGTCGAAAAAAATAATTAAATTAAGGTTAGTTTACCTTTTAAAAATTTCAAATCGGAAGTTTTCGATTAGTTATAAAAATATTTCCGCAGTTTCGCCTTTGTTCGTTTTTAAATTTACATTGTGAATGTTAGTATGGATATTTAATTGTGTTGTCTTCGTGCTTTTATCATTATACACCTTGTTTATCAAAAGTGTGTTTAATTTACAACAACCTTCAACGATCCATGCTTTTCAAAACTTGTTTTGAAATTAATTTAAAAAGAAGTGATGAGCCTAAAAATAAAGATTAGTCAATATTCTAATAAAAATAGTGGAACTTACCTAAATGAATAAGCTGTTCATTTAAAAGAAAATTTGGATGTTCGAGGAGCAGAGTTGCAGTTCGCAGGAGCTGTTGTCTTCAATCAACTTCAGCAGCAGTAACCCACAAAAGGAGGACATTGTATGTGAGTACCTTATTGTTGACATTGATACGTACTTTATTGTTATGTTCATAATTTCAATCCTTTATAATAACCATGATGTGCAACAACAGGTATGCATGTCCAAAGGGAATGTTATTTGTTCTAAAAATTTAAATGTTTTATATTAATTGTTGTTTATTCAAACGTAAGTATACTTACTTGTATGCCGAATTTCACTTTTTGTTGTAGTCGAATCATATGTTTGCGTATTCACAGCGCATGCCCACGTATACTTTTAAAAGAATTTTGTTATGTACAGGGTGTAACACAGGTATTAATGCGAATTAAAAATTATAATTCAATTTACTTAATCAATTTAGATACGATAGAAATAATAGGACATTATCTCAATGTGCTTTAATCATATTAACTATGATTATTGTATTCAAACAATCAATATAATTCAAAGTAATAATCATTTATTTTACAATATTAAAAGTAAAGTTTCTTCTAAATTTAGATCCCTATCCCCTGTTGATGAGTCTCATAGTTCTACCGACGAATATATTTTCAATATATTTCAATATTAAGAATCCTAGCCGATGTTAAAATTAATAATAACAAATAACAATAAAATAATAATTTATAAAAATAATACATTATAAAGATAATAATTAAAGATACGGGGGTTGTAAATAATAGTACAATATATATATATATATATATATATATATATTTTAGTTGTTTGTTCTGTTTATTTTATTAACGTCTTCGCATTCCCGTTCTCTCAGTAACAAATTTATCTCGGACTTAATCCTAACTTGTTCAATAATCTCCGGTCTCTGTATATGTAACAAAGTTTTATATAAGTTGTAATAAATTAATTTTAATTACAACTGGTCCTTCGTATTTATCATATTGAAAGTTCGAAGAAGTAGTTGACGCAAACGGGGAGCCTTAACTATCGAAGGAAGCATTAATTTAAAGGCACCGTTTTCGCGCAGCGGTCTTGAGACCTAATTAGTTTATAAAACTAAAATGTTCTCAAAATGTTTTCAGAATGTTAACTGGTTTTTAAATGACACTGAAGCATTTGCAACACAATACCGATATGATTATCATATGAGTAACTACAACGAATTTCTATTGATTATTATTAACTGATTTCCAAATGATTATGAATAAAATAGTATACATGCCTTGGTGGAAGAACGTTACTATTATTCTTTCGAGAAATAGTTCACATCGAACTGTCTTTTCTCTCGAGAATAATGACGTTCTGTAAGGATTTTGTATGTTAACGTTGGCAGGAATAATGTTGGTAGTATGTAGGTAGAAAAAAATGTAAAATACTGTATCTTATTTGGTACTTAATAAAGTTTAATAAGTGCAATTAACTAGAAAATTACATGGTGCCAGGTGTACTTTAGGTTATATTATGTTACAGAATAATGTGACCTAGTGCGAACAGAAATAAATTACAAATGCACATGATGAAAATGGAGGTTAAATTTCAAATTTTAGTAATTATCTACCCAAGGTTGAAAAGTAAAATACACAAATTCATCGAAAATGTCATAGGGAATGTTCAGACGTCCAAGAGAAATGAATTTCACCGAAAATATTGCAAGTGCGTGGGATAATTGGAAACAACAATTCAATATTTTCTGTGGGCTATCACAAAAGATAGTACAAGTGAAAAGCGCAAAATTGCAAACCTGGTTAACGTCATACGGGAGAAAGATGTAAAAGTATTTAACTCTTTTAAAGTAAATGAAGATAATGAGGCGGAGTATAATTTAGATGCAGTAATGGGCAAATTTGAAGTTTATTGCTTCAAAAAAAAAATTAAGCAGAAAGAAGGGCAATCTTTTGATTCCTACTTGACGGAACTAAAAACAGCAGCAGAAAAATGTGAGTATGGAAATCAAATTGAACTATTAATTAGAGATAAGATAGTATTTGATGTAAAAGATAAAAGTCTGCAAGAAAAATTACTAAATGTAGCAGATCTAACACAAGATAAAACAGCAGATTATTGCAGAACGTCAGAAATAAGTAAATTACAAATTAAAGAAATTTCCGGAGAAGCTTCAGACTTTAAGGTTGTAAATTCAATTAAAATTACAAACTCTAATCAAAACTTGACTATACCTAATTCTAAATTCAAAAACGAGAAATTAAATACAATAAATAACTGTAGAAACTGTGGTAATACTCACCTATTAAATCAATGTCCACCATTTAATAAAAGATGTCTGGCATGTGGCAGGCTAAACCATTTCAGGGTGTCTTGCCGCAGTTCCAGATGACAACTAAGAGGAGTCAATGAATACGAGGGAACAAGTGAGAGTGTATTCGAGGAAGATACAGACAGGAAGGTGGGTATTACATTGTAAAAGTTCTTAGACAAAGATCTTTTATAAAAGAACTTTTACGATAAGTGTGATAGTATAATAGCTCAAGTTTTATAAAAGTTTGTCTTTTATAAAAGTTCTTTTATGAGATTTTGCATTCTCATACAAGATTTGATAAATATTGTCTTTCCCACTCCTGCTGTTTCCTTCATCAGGTTGCAAGCGTGGCGCGCGGGGACATATCTTCCTTCCAAATCTAATCATCAGTATCAAGCAAGTATTAACAACTTATCAATCGTGGTAAGTATATTTTAATTTCATTTCATTTAGTTTTATTGAGTTTTAAAATATTTCCTACTGGAATTTTTGCTTTTAGATGCCCGATGAAAGTGAGTGCCGGTATACAAAACTGTTAATATGTGAATATGAAAGTTTAGATTATTCGCATGACATTTGCCATGTAGAGTATAAAAATAGAAATAAACGGTTGAATGGTAGTTGACGACATAATGGACTGTATTTTCTTAAATAAACTTAATGTATTTTTATTTACTTTATTTTTTAATTTTAACATAAAATAGAGATATTACATGTTAACACGTCTGGTGTTAACTCTACACTGCCTGGCGACCGATAGTCCCCACTCCTACTTTAAATTGAACATACACTCCCCGCCTTGAACAGGCCAGGTTCAAAAACTAAAACGAGACAAACCTTCAAAAAACTATTTGTAAAATTTAAATTAACAAACAAAAAAATAACATGACTTAACTAATAATTTTTATTGCGCAAAAGGAAACATTCTTAATCTACACTAACATTTGCCTCAAATGGAAGAGGACATAATCTAGTTACTGCACGTTTTAAAACGCGATTTTTTGTGCGCACACACTACCCGCACTACACCTTCCTTATCGAGATAAACTTCTGCTACTCTTCCCAAGAGCCATTGAATCGGTGGCAGATTTTCTTGTCTAATGAGAACTATAGTACCGATTGCTAGGTTTGGTGTAATTTTTCTCCATTTTCCCCTTTTTTGAAGACTGGATAAATATTCTTGAGACCAGCGTTTCCAGAAGCATTGGTGAATGTGTTGAAGAAGTCGGAATCTGGACAGCCTGTTTATTTTTACATTTTGCACATTTTGATCCGGCAATGCGCTAAGAGGTTTCCTAATCAAAAAGTGAGCGGGTGTCAGACGTTGTAAATCGTTCGGGTCTGATGATAGTAAATAAAGAGGACGGGAATTTAACGTTCCTTCTATTTGCACAAGAACAGTGTTAAACTCTTCATAAATTAATTTGTGTCCTTTAAAACTCTTGTTAAATGATATTTGACGTTTTTTATTCCAGACTCCCATAAACCACCAAAATGTGGAGAGTTTGGAGGATGAAATGCCACGTAATTGAGTCATCTGCACATGCATTTTTTACTTCGTCTCTAGATCTTAAAAAAAATCATGAATTTCTTTTAAATAATTACGTGCACCAACAAAGTGCCATTGTCTGAAAATATTTCAGAAGGTTTTCCTCGTCTAGAGATAAAGCGGCGTAAAGTTAACATAAATGAATCGGTCATTAGATCTGTAACTAATTCTAGGTGCATTGCTTTACTAGAAAAACAAATAAACTGGCAAACGTAGCCCTTTATCAACTTGCACCCACGACTTCTTTTGTCCTTTAACAAAAAAGGTCTAGCATAATCGATACTAGTGACCGAAAATGGACTCATGACAGACACGCGTTCTCTTGGTAGATTTCCCATCATTGGATATATTGAAGTTGGCTTCAACTTAGAACAGCGAATGCAATTACGTGTCACCTTTCTCGCAACACTCATACCGGAGGTAGGCCAATAAGTTTGGCGAATTGTAGATAATAGTAACTGTGGTCCGGCGTGCAACAATTTTTTATGCTCATAATTGAAAATCAAATAAGATAAATGATGCTTACCGCCTAATAGCAATGGGTCCTTTAAGTTGAAAGTCAACTCTGCATGCTTTAATCTACCTCCCACACGTAGGAGACCTTCGGAGTCAAGAAATGGTGATAGACTTAACAAAATGTGCCTTGAATTAAGGTTGTTCTCCGACCTTAGACTACAGTTTTCGTTTGCAAAACTATCGTTTTGTGCAAGTTGCACTAGTCGTTTCATACTCAAATCTAATTCTTTAACAGTCAAACATCCTACATCTCGACTGCCCCTTTGCAATCGTAGGTTGTTTATGAATCGTAAGCAATAAGCCATTGTGTGTTTTAATCTGGTTAAACTTGAAAACCTTTCAAATGGAAAGGAGAAACCCTTTGTGACAATAGGTGCTGTGGTGCGCTTTCGTTGTTCAGGTATATCTGAACATGGCACTACCGGAACCCGCTGCTTCCAGGTTAACCGTGAAGAAGATAACCATTGTGGTCCGTGCCACCACAATTTTGAATGTAGTAAAAATCAGCAGGGTTTTCTTTTGTATCAACATGACACCAAGATTCCTTTTTTGTAAATTTGAATTTTTGAAACTCTGTTCCCCACAAAAATATTAAACCAATTTGGAGTTTTTTGAATCCAACAAAGAGCAATCTGAGAATCGCTCCATAAATAATAGTTTCCCGAAATGGCTAGAGAATCATATATGCGTTTCACTAATCTAGCAAGCATGAGTGCCCCACATAATTCCAGTCGCGGAGTTGTGAGTAGCTTCAATGGCGCGACTTTCGTTTTTGCACATAATAGATGAACATGTACAGTTCCCTCCTCATCAATACTCCGTATATAAATGCACGCCCACGTGTAACGTTTCAATTTAATTGATTAAGACAGGTGTAATGCATTTATTTAAATTTAATTAGGTAATTTAACATTTAGGTTCACTTAAAATTATTCTAATGCTAAATAGTTGTTTTTGATCTTGATACTTACCTCATTGTTAAGTGGCGGTTTCCTTGCATGGTATTTATAGCACTTTGCCACACATTTTTTTTTGTTTCCTTATTTTCTTGTCTTGCTAGTGTACCTGTACGAACTGTGTGTGGTTTTGTTAAAGAAAAAGAGGAAAACTTACAGCAATTGCTTTGGGTTTGGCGGGTATAACCACCATTAGTTGGGGTTGGTTACCCAGTGTTAACATTGGTTGCAGGTTTGAGAAGAAAAGTAATTTACCTGTAGGGGTCGTGCAGGTGACGCCATCAGGATTTAAATGATTACGGCAGTTAACGCAGAGTAATAGTACCAGGCAGTACACCATTTTTTTTTTTTTTTTGATCAGCTATTGTCTTGTACAATAATACAGTTTTTTGTTGAATAAAGCTTTCACACTTTGTTGGTTTATCTGTGTTTTTTTCTTGTACTTGAGTTACTTAGGCAAGCGCATCGGGGTTATTGGAGTTCAGAGTTGGCCAATGACAATAACGAATTTGCAGACACTAACGTTGTAATAAATTTTAGCTCTGTGGCGCTCTAAAGTTTAATCCTGTAAAAGGTACTCACCCCCACTAACCGCTGTGGCCTGGTGCAAATTTTAAGACGAGCGTGTTGTCTGTAACTCAAATTGAGGGCGTTACAGGCAACATTAGAAGCATTACAGAAACCATGCACTTCTATCTCTACTGGATTTCTGCAAAATGCATGTCGATTTATTTTTAGTTGGTTTAATTGATATAAATGATTTTTAAAATGTAACCATTGCTTTTCTAACTCATAGGGAATTGTCTCAACCCATTCAAGCCTTAAGGTCCATAACTGTTGAATGATGATTTTTGCTATAATTGTGCAAGGGCTAATTAAACCAAGCGGATCAAAAATTTTTTATATGTCCGATAAAATGGTTCGTTTTGAAATGGTTGCCTGAATGGGTAGAGCTGAGACCTGATAAGAGAATGTGTCTGTATTATTGTTCCAGAGGACACCCAAGGTTGTATTTTGTTTGTCATCAGTAAAAGTTACAACGCTAGTTGGGTCTTCTGGTTCTTGAAACCCCTTTACTACTTCAGGGTCATTGGAAATCCATTTTCGTAAAGGAAAACAAGCACCCTTTAAAATATCAGATACTTGCTGACAAATTGAGATGGCCTGCTCCTTTGTTTCAAAACTAGTGATTAGATCATCGACATAAAAATTATTTGCAATCAAATGCGATGCAAGGGGGGACGTGTCTGAATTTTCACTAGCCAATTGTTTTAGGCACCGAATGGCCAAGTACGGGGCAGAAGTCACCCCATATGTTACAGTGTTCAACGTAAAAGAGGATATCCTTTCACACTCATCACTTCTCCAAACAATATTTTGAAGGTATCTGTCATCTTCATGAATAAGGATCTGCCGATACATTTTTTCGATGTCGGCACACACTGCAAATGTATTTTGTCTAAATTGCAATAAAACGGAGAACTACTCACAGAGGACTGGAGGACCTATAAATTGTATATCATTAACTGACCAATCAGAATCTGACGCTGCGGACCCATCGAATACCACCCTCAACCTTGTAGTTAGACTTTCATCGCGGAGGGCTCCATGATGGGGTAGGAAATTGCACAACGTTGACCCCTGAACTGCATTGGATGGTGTCATATGACCCATCACTTGTAATTCTGCCATGAAATTTATATAAAGGTTTTAAGAATAGGATTTGACTTGAATCTTTGTTCTAATTGCATGAGACGTTTAATAGCAGTACGTTTCGAATCTCCTAATTTTGATGATGGGTATCTTAATAGTAAGCGTACAACGAATCGCCCTTCGTTGTTTCTGGAAAAGGTTTGTCGAAAGTGTTCTTCACATTCTAGTTGTTCAGAAGAGAATGCTGACGAATGGGTACACTCTTCGATTTCCCAAAATTTTTTTAGATTTGTATCAATGCCTAAATCTCCTGCAAGGTTGCAATGAGACCTTGATATTTCCTTACCTACCACGCCAGAGACGATATAACCAAAAACGGTATTTTGCAAGACAGGTAGATTTTTTCTCGGATGAATCTTTTCGACCTTTATCAAATCCAGAAAAAGTCCTGCCCCAATTAATAATTCTATTTCGGAGGGTTCATAAAAAACAGGGATCAGCCAATGGGACGTCACTTGGAATGTTCCATGAGCTAATATCGATTTTATTTACTGGAATATTATCAGTTATACGTGGCAAGATCAAGCAAGAAATTATTGTAGCAAAGGTTCCATGAATTGATCTGATATGAACTTCACACTTGTACGTAAGATGTGAAGTGGACGTGTTTATGCCAATGATTGCAATATTGGTTCGCTCTTGAATTAAATTCAGTTTTGTACAGAGGTTCAAGGAGATGAAATTGGATTGTGAACCACTATCTAAAATTGCTATTACCTTTTGATCTTTATTCTTAGCATAATTTACAAAAACAACCGCCGTAGATAACAGCACCTGAAGCTGTTGAGTCTCTCGACTCGATAAATAGACTTGAGTTTTACTGGGTTCACCTGACTCCGCTTCTTGGTGAAGCAATGTATTGTGTCTAAATTTACATTCTTTACAAGGCCCCGTCCGACATTTTTTCTCTGTATGACCTTTACATAAACAATTTTTGCACAAATTGTAAAAAATCCTTACACGTATAAATTAAATGCGGTTCTTTACAAAAGTTACATTTTGCAATTAATGATAACTGTCGCGAATTTCGGGAAGTTGTTTGTTCTTTAAATGCCGAACCTTTTGTAGTATAATTTATTTCTAATGTTTCAAGCCAATCGGCTCTTGATTGTAAAAATGTTTTCAAATCGTCTAATGTAGGTGTTTCATTTGACACCTTTACTTTCTCCCACTCTCGCGCGGTAGCTTTATCAAGTTTAGTTGAGAGAATAAAAATGATTAGCGCATCCCAATGCTCAACGGGTTGTTTTAGCGTCTCTAAAGCACGCAAATGTTTATAAATATTATCAATTAAACTACGTAAACTACAAGCCGACTTCTTTGTTAAAGGATCAATCTCGAATAACGCCTTTATGTGATTATGTACTAATAGTCGCGAATTATTAAAACGGTTGCATAAAAGTTGCCACGCAGTTGCATAATTGCTCGACATAAATTCTAACGACTGAATAACTTTTGTAGCATCACCCACCAAAGAAGCGCGCAAGTAATGAAATTTTTGTAATTCGCTAATACTTTGATTTGAATGGATAAGAGATTCAAAAGTCTCTTTAAATTCTAACCAAGAATTGTAATTTGCGTTACATTTTGGCAAAGGAGGGGGCACGTTTTAAATGTAAAATACCTTTCGGTCAGAATTTAACCAAATTTTGATATGTTCTAGAACATGACCAATTGATCAAATGTCTTCATTGCCCGAAAGCTCAAAACTCAACAGTTTTTGATATACAGGGTCTGCAATATCACTATTTGATACTTTCAATATATCATAAAGTGGACATTTTGCCAATATTAACGCAAAACTTAGTGAAATTTTTCTTAATTTCCTTACGTAATGCTTGTAAAAATATAAATCTCATTACCTGCTAATAATGGCCGATTTACATATCGTAACCCAGGGAGCAGAAACTCAAACAGATTACCATTCTCATCCAAATGAATATTACAGCAATACGTATTTTCTCAACAAAAATATTAATTCTACCTTTCATGGACATTTTATGTATATCATTCCTATCGTTACAAATGCAGCATAAGTGAGTTGAACTTTGTAGCACATTTAATCGCAAACAATTTGGATTATTGTCTATTGCTTGAATTTCCCTTACAATAGAAATATTGCAGACATTGCAGATTCGAGTTTCTTCTATTATGACCCGCTCTGGTAGATTTGCTTCGCGGCGACATGCAATCACAATTTCCTGCTTTCTTGCATTTACTTATTTTCACCATAACCCTAGTAACTAAAGCATTTCCACAAGCAAAACATGGAATTCGATTCATTTTTCACATAAACTCTTCAACGATTTTAATTCAAAAAGTAGATTTGCCACTAAGCATCAACAATATCACTTAATTAGTGGATTAATTTTTGACGTTTCATAGCCACCTACTATATTGTTGTTATTTTATAAGTTTGGGAATAGAAAAACATAATAATTGTAGTATGAAAACGGAAAGAAAAGTGCAAAATCAGAAAAAATCTATTTGTACGAAGAAAAGCAGAAGAAAAGCGCAATACCACATTACGGTTTTGGTTTAAACGAATAAGTAAATACTAAATATAACTTTATTAGAAAATAGTGAGCATAATAAATGAAGCACATCTAACCTTTCTATCTGTCAATCTCCAAAAGTTTTGTATTTCGCAACGACATCCAATTGCAAGGGATTTTTATGTTAACGGTTTTTTCGTACCTATATGAAGTTTAAGATATCGCTTTGGTCCTTTGTACTTGGACACCCAGTATCAGTATAAACACATCGTGACTATTATGTAGGTATATACAGTTAGCAAATAGTTTATTTTAATATAGACATTTCAATTAAAACTGTTGAGCTGTCGAGCAATGAAGACATTTGATCAATTGGTCAAGTTCTAGAACATATCAAAGTTTGGTTAAATTCTGACCGAAAGGTATTTTACATTTAAAACGTGCCCCTCCAAATTTATAGTAGGAAGCTTTACTCCTTGATATTGAATTGCACTGATATTGGTATATATTTTTTAAAATGATATAGATGTATAAAATAGTATTAAAATGAATACATTGACGTTTTTATTTTAATTGTATACTTGATTTGAATGTAGTTAATATGTAAAATTGAAAAAATACGAAAACTAAAAAAAAAAAAATTCACGTGCGGGAAGTGTTAAACTTTGTAATTTTTATTTATTAGTAAAGGAATTGTCATTTTGACGTTGTATGCTAACTAATAACAAATATTGATCAGAGTACCAACTTAAACACTAATAAGTAACATTATTAACCTTAATGTCTTACACATAGGATATAATACCAGGAAGGAGTTTTTGTCAATTACATGTGCGTCCGGGATGGGTGTTGCATATGTACTGACTTATGCGAAATTTTATTTAATCCATTTGTGTCAATTATTTTTATACCACGCTCTCTTAAAATTATAAGGTATGTTACATGATATCTTAATGTAGCATATAATCTTATAATTCTAAGGCAACGACTAATGGTTAGATTAAATATAAAATTATTCACTATCCACGTTCTGAATGATTGGAGCGTTGATTTTATATAGATTTTTTAAAAAATACATAATAATGAATACGTACATATTTTAAATTATTTAATATATTTGTAAGCTACGATATAACTAGTAATGCATTTATTCAAAAATATATTTACACTTCATGGCACAATCAAGTTAAAAATATAAATTATGACATTTTTAAAGTTAAATCTTTCAGAACAATGATCCTATGAGTTAAAACCATAACCTAAATTGAATCTTGAAGTTTATAATAAAATATTTCGAATAAAACTAATATTAGTTTGTTAATTAATATCAAAATAAGTACATTATTATTATCTACTTACACATGAAATGTAATATTTGTTGATTTACTCTTCAAAGTCTGAGAAGAGCCACAAGATGCACAACTAACCATTAGGTAATTAAAAATTATTATTAATTTTATTAAATATATAAATAAAAAGTTTGCCTCGAGTAGGATTTGAACCTACGACCTGTAATTTGCTAGAGTACCGCGCTAACCATCTGCGCCATCGAGATACAAGCCCCAATCGATGTAAATTTTGTCTTTATATATGTAGAACTGATTTAAATTCTAAATATAATGAGATAACTATCAAATTACTTATATTATTGGACTGAGAGCCTGCAATATCGCAAGGATATTATAATAACTAACCATTATAATGGATTTTTGTCCAAAAATGTCTAATATTCAATACAGCACTACTTAATGTGCATAACTTGATTACTACCAGTAATTATTATACAGGATACATTAAAACAGTTCAAAATATTTAAAACACTCTTACAAACACCACTTTCGTCGATCAAACAGAATGAGTCATACTTAAGTGTTCAATATGGCGACTTCCCTCGCAATTTTAAGATACGGTATATATATATATATATATATATATATATATATATATATATATATAGCTCAACGTTCTTTCCTGGTATTCTATATTCTATGGTCTTACGTTCAAAACAATGGTGCCAAACTGTATGTTTGGAAGCATTCAACTTTTTGACGTGCATTGTTATCAAAATAATATTAATGTAAGTACCAACATTGTGCTAAATATAAACTGGAAAATCATTCGTACTATATTCACCCTACCGATCCACGTAAACTTAAAGAAGAAACGCTATTCATATTTTACTATTTGGAAACAAGACAGGAAAGGGAAGATCCCAACAACACCGATGTTAAAATGCACGAAGCTAATCTCTGTGTTTTTCTACAAGTGTGCCCCTCATGTAACGATTCTAGTAGTTGCCATCGTTGCGGTGTACGTGAACAAATTGTGTCAGGTGTAAAATGTGTTGAAACGTTTATAAAATACGTATTAAAAGTTCGTAAACAATTCAAAAAAGTTGTCGTGATTGCTCACAACGGTCAAGCGTTTGATCATCAATTCATTTTAAATCTCGTTTTAACAAATACACATATTAAACCCGAACTTATAATGCGCGGTTCTAAAATTTTATTATCGCAAATACAAAACATTAAATTCATTGATAGTTTAAATTTCTTCAGGATGGCATTAAGCGAGTTACCGAAAGCAATAGGGTTAGGAGAAGAATTGAAAAAAGGTTATTTCCCGCATCTGTTCAACACCGAAGAAAATTCTGCATATGTAGGCCCTCTAGCCGACGTAAAATATTATGCTCCGAATCAAATGAAACCGGATGCAACAGCTCAGTTCCTCAAATGGTATGAAGATCATAAGCAGGCTGTGTTCGATATGCAGAAGGATTTGATAAGTTTCTGCAGGTCCGATGTAGACATCCTGAAACGAGCGTGTATGCAGTTCATGTTCATCAAAGAGTGTGATGTGGACCCCTTTACAGAAAGTATTACCATTGCCTCTGCGTGCAACCTCATGTTTCGTCTTACGTTTATTAAACCCGATATGATTGGCATAATCCCTAAAAGTGGTTATCGAAGAGCAGACAACCAATCAGCTGTTGCTATACAATGGCTTGTGTGGGAAGAAAATAAGAGAGGAATTAAAATTCAACATGCGGGTAGAGAAAGAGAAATGAAGGTAAATGGATTGAGAGTGGATGGCTATTACGAAAAACAGATTTTTGAATTTCACGGTTGTTATTTCCACGGATGCCCTACATGCTTTTTGACAAACCGCAACAAACCGCTTCACGAAGACTCTAAAGATACAATGCATCAGAGATACGAAAACACCACCACTGAACTAGAACAGTTAAGAGCTTTTGGATACGAAGTCATCGAAATATAGGAATTCCAATTCAAAATGGAATTAAGGAAAACCCCTGAGATGAAATACCTCCTTAAACACCCTATCCTAAAAAACACACCTCTAAATCCAAGATATGCGTTCTACGGTGGACGAACCGATTGTACTAAACTCAAATACGTTTGTAAACTGAGTGAAAAAGTTAAATACGTCGACGTGTGTTCGCTCTACCCCTGGGTTTGTAAATACGGTAAGTTTCTTGTTGGCCATCCTAAAGTGTTTGTTGGACAAGAGTGCGCGGATTACATTAACACGAGTGGTATTCTTGACGGTGTAATTAAACGTTCTATTTCACCCCCGCAAAACCTGTATCATCCAGTTCTCCCTGTGAAAAAACATAATAAATTAAAGTTTTCTTTGTGCGCAAAATGTGTAGAAGACCACAACGATGCTGAATGCAATTACACTGATGAAGAAGGAACTCTTGAAGGTACATGGTGTAGCGACGAGATTGTAAAGGCTATCGAAAAAGGGTGTCAGTTGGTAAAATTACGCAATTCAATAAACTAACCGGTGATGGAAGATTATTTTCTGGATTCATACATAAGTTCTTAAAAATGAAGCAACAAGCATCCGGTTGGCCGTCATCCTGCATTACTGGTGAGCAAAGAGACAGATACATTCAAGATTGTTTAAACAGCGAGGGTGTACAGCTCGAATTTGAAAATATTACTTAAAACCCCGGCTTACGATGTCTGGCTAAATTAATGTTTAATTCTTTGTGGGGTAAATTCGGACAAAGAAAAACCAATCGAAAACCTCCAGCGTGCACGACCCTAAAGAATTTTACGACCTTATGTGGTCACTCTCTATCGAAGTTAATTGCATACAAGAGGTAAACGAAGAGGTGATACTGGTTAATTGGTAATATCGGGAGGAAGCTGTAGATCCTCTATTTATCGTGAATTGCGTAATAGCGGCCTACGTCACAACACAAGCACGTCTTAAGTTATTTTCGTATCTGGATTTGTTAGGTGAGTTCGTAATTGCTTTTTTCTAAGTTTAATATTTTTCTTTTTAGATGAACGAGTTTTGTACTACGATACGGATTCCGTCATCTACGTATCCAGAGAAGATATGCCTGATTTACCCTTAGGGGATAACCTTGGTGAACTAACCGATGAGATCGAACCTGAATACGGATCAGACTCATTCATAACGGAGTTTGCATGAGGAGGTCCCAAGACTTATGGATACAATATTCAATTACCATCAGGGGAAATAAAGTCGAAGATAAAGGTTAAAGGCATCGTACTTAATCATGAAAATTCGACTAAGGTCAATATGGACTCCCTCGTTAATCTTCTTGATGAATGCAATGACAATATTCAAATTATTACCTCTAATACGGTGATAAGGAGAATAGAAGATCCTCAACTGGTGACCAAAACTGAAGATTATAAGTTTCGTGTGCTTTCGATACACTACCATACGGATACAAGAAACTTTGCTAAGTAAGTAGGATACGAATACAAGAAAACTACGATTTTGAATTTTTTAACATTTTAGGTTACATCCTCCAAAAAAGACGTTGGTGTATTCAACTAGGATTACGAACATTTGCAGACCGCCCTACCCTTCAAAAAGGTGACTATGATGTATTCAATTTCCAACAGCCTCCCTTCTACACAACCATCTCCAGCACGATATTTATCCTTAAGTTTAGTTTTTGCGTTTTTCAATATTGTAATCATGTTAGAGAATAAATTGTATTTTTAATCTGTTTATGTGTTCATTCACGAGAATAAAATTGTTTATGTGCTACGTATTGTTTAAAACGTTTTTCGAAAAGGCAATCCTAATGTTTCCAGACGTGTAATTTTCAGTCTGTACATTTTAGTAATAAGAAATCTATTTCTAATTATTTTATTTTGTGAACCGATTTTAATCGAAAACGACGAAAACCATGATTAAGAATATTTAACTATCGTATTTTATTCGAGGCTTCGTTGTTATATCCGTATTGTGTTGTATTCGTCAATTTCAGAGTTCCTATCTCACACAACACAATTTACTTAAATCCTATTACAGCATATAATACACACACACACAAGATAAAAATTTTGAGAAATGGTTTTAATCGAAAGCTTTTTCGTTAATTTCAAAGATTTTAAACCCATTTAAGTATCCGCCTTGAAATCTGGCAGCCGTCCTCGACATCTTCCTTCTGCAAGCGACAAGCTCGTGGTCATCTTCTCATAGTCGGTAGCTTCCATGACATTGCTATCAACACGTGTGATTTTTAGGTTAGGGCATGCTAGTATTAGAAGATTGATTTTGAAAATTTAATGGATCGATGAAAGAGGTATTAGAGGATTAATGTTGAAGACTGAATGGATTGAAGAAAGAAGCATTAGAGGATTGAAGTTGAAAATTGAACGGATCGATGAAAGAAGCATTTGAGGAGTGATGTTGAATGATAGAACGTTATATTGATTTTTAGAAATGATTTTAATAGAATACCTTCATTTCACTTTACAAATGCATGGCTGGCTGCTTAACATTTCTAATTCAGTTTGACTATCATATTCATTCAAGACTTCGTTGTTATATTTTGTATTTTGTTGCAATTCATTAATTTCAAAGCCGAATACACTCGATTTTTAGGTTAGCATACAATATACAAGATAAAAGTTGTTTAGATTAGGTGATGCTCGCGCGCGAGCATGACATAACCTAAAAATTTCTTAAAATATTTATGAATTCAGAAAATAATCCTCCATCACCGGTTAGTTTATTGAATTCCGTCGTTTCGTACGCCCACATCTCTTGTAATTTTACCAACTTGTACCCTTTTTCGATAGCCTTCACAATCTCGTCGCTGCACCATGTTCCGTCAAGAGTTATTTCTTCATCAGTGTGATTGCATTCAGCATCGTTGAGGTCTTTTACACATTTCGCGCACAAAGAAAACATTAATTTATTATGTTGTTTCGCAGGGAGAACTGGTTGATATTGGTTTTGCGGGGGTAGAATAGAACATTTAATTACACCGTCAGGAATACCACTCGTGTTAATGTAATCCGTGTACTCTTGTCCAACAAACACTTTAGGATGGCCAACAGGAGCGTATCGTATTTACAAACCCCGGGGTACAGCTAACACACTTCGACGTATTTAATTTTTTCACCTAGTTTACAAACGTATTTAAGCTTAGTACAATCGGTTCGTCCACCGTAGAACGCATAGCTTGGATTTAGACGTGTTTTTTTTTAGGATATGGTGTTTAAGGAGATATTTCATCTCAGGGATTTTCCTTAATTCCTCTTTGAATTGGCATTCCCACATTTCGATGGCTTCGTATCCTAAAGCTCTTAGCCGTTCTATTTTAGTGGTGGTGTTTTCGTATCTCTGATCCATTGTATCTTTAGAGTCTTCGTGAAGCGGTTTGTTGCGGTTTGTCAAAAAGCATGTAGGGCATCCGTGGAAATAACAACCGCGAAATTCTAAAATCTGTTTTTCGTAATAACCATCAACTCTCAATCCATTTACCTTCATTTCTCTTTCTTTGCCCGAATGTTGAATTTTAATTCCTCTCTTATTTTCTTCTCACACAAGCCATTGTATAGCAACAGCTGATTGGTTGTCTGCTCTTCGATAACCACCTTTAGGGATTATGCCAATCATATCGGGTTTAAGAAACATACGACGAAACATTATGAGGTTGCGCGCAGAGGTAATGGTAATACTTACTGTAAAAGGAGCCACGTCACACTCTTTGATGAACAGGAACTGCATACACGCTCGTTTCAGGATGTCTACATCAGACCTGCAGTAACTTATCAAATCCTTCTGCATATTGAACACACCCTGCTTATGATCTTCATACCATTTGAGGAACTGAGCTCTTGCATCCGGCTTCGTTTGATTTGGAGCATAATATTTTACGTCGGGTAGAGGGCCTACATATGAAGAATTTTCTTCGGTGTTGAACAGATGCGGGAAATAACCTTTTTTCAATTCTTCTCCTAATCCTATTGTTTTGGGTAACTCGCTTAATGTCATCGGGAAGAAATTTAAACTATCAATGGGTTTAATGTGTATTTGCAATAATAAAATGTTAAAACCGCGCATTATAAGTTCGGGTTTAATATGTGTATTTGTTAAAACGTGATTTAAAATGAATTGATGATCAAACTCTTGACCGTTGTGAGCAACCACGACAATTTTTTTTAAATTGTTTACGAACGTTTCTTCAACATATTTACACCTGATACAATTTGTTCACGTACACCGTAACGTTGACAACTACCAGAATCGTTACAGAAGGGGTACACTTATTGAAAAACACACAGATCTTCCTTTTCCTATCTTGTTTCCAAATCGTAAAATATGAATAGCGTTTCTTCTTTAAGTTTACCAGTATCGACAGTGTGAATATAGCACGAATGATTTTCCGGTTTATATTTAGTACAATATGTACAATAAATTTTACCGTATACGTGACACAACTTATTATTTTTAGTATTATAAGTTTTGAAGCATTTTTGAACACTTACGTACCAAACTGCATGTAGAACCTCCTTTCTTTTCCTTATTGTGAATGTTGAAACAATCTAAACCTCTAAACATTCTTCCGCGCCCGCTACAAGAAACTTCCTTCGACCCTTTTTTATAAGGAGGTTGACTTCTACAGCAAGTGCAGGAACGATGTCTATTTTTGTTATTGTATGGTGTATGACAACTTTCACAGTAGTAATCACACGCAAACGCGGCAGTCAAAGATGTAATTACATTATAATGACCTTCGTGGTAAAGTAAATTTATTTCTTTATCAGCTTCAGGCCCCTCAAACACTAACTGTCTTCCTTTTGTATTGTGTTGATACACCGAAATTTTATACCCCTCTAGATGATGTTGAAATTGTCGCAGTTCTTAAATACCCCAACCTTCAGGAGGAATTATTACACCTGCTTCGCTAATCATAAGGAGCGCTTGTTCTTTTTGCATACTATTGTTCCTACGAAGACCATTATAATTTGATTTTTTATTAATGTGCGCTTTAGCAACAACTAATGTACGAGGTAAACACAGATTATCTTTATTATTTATCGTCATTATACCTCGCCGTTTACTGTATTCTTCGGTATAACTGTTGTAAACACACTGTCTTCCTTTTCCTTCAGTGGAGCTAATGGTTGTAACCTACATATGAAACGTATCCGTGCTCAAACCCTCTGAACTACTTTGAAACACATCCAATCCGGTAGACGTTGTTTGAAATTACCACTGTAAAATGTTAGACTCACCTTGTCGGTCCGTTTTACAATTGAAGTAATATATTGTATAATTTCTATTAAAGCCTGGCGGATATAATCAACTAAATTTGAAGATGGTTGAGCATCTCTAATTTTAAATGTTAGTTTACGTTTAACCTTCCGTCGGGCGCAACTAATCTGTGAGATGAAGTCACGAGTTTTTTTTTGCACCAATCAGTGAGATCGGAGGGGAATGGAGTGAGTCTCCTAGTAGCTTCCTGTCTCCCTCCCGCTTACAAAAGATCGTTTTCGGTTTTTCTCCAGTACTTCGCTGAGTGTCGTGAGAGGTGCATTAATCTCTCAGATGAATTGCGCCCGATCGTGTAAGTATTTTTGATTTTCGAATTTTCACTTTTTTTTATTTATATTTCTTTTTTTAAACCTGAAATAGCATGTGAAACAAGTTCTAGTCCCTAATTTAGTGATATTGACCTTTATCTACGGTGAGATACAAATAATAATCTGTCAGATTATTGCGCCCGTTCGTGTAATAGGATTATTTTATTTTATTTTCTGAAAGGAATAACTTCTTTATCAAAGCAGTCTACTACCCCAATGGCTTCAACATCAAAAGAACCTCCTCCTCAAAAGTTTGGCCTGCGGAACCCTGCAGACTTGGTGGAAATCCATCTTATTTTGTGGGGTCAAGACGAAATACTGGCTAATGAGAACAATGGAGATGACGAGTCCGACATTGATACTGAAGAAAATGTAGAAGAAAGAGAAGAGGATTCTAATACTGACCAAGACGGTGAGAGACGGACAGAGAAAGAGGTGTTCCAAATGTCGTCAAATGAAAAAAGTTCGCTATTCAAAATATAAATGTCTGAAATGTAATGTTGAAGTATTCTGTTTGGAGCATGCCAAGATGTTATGATTCAGCTTTTATAGTGTCTCAACCTAGCTCATGAATAACTTTTCATTGTTTTTATTTTTTGATTTTTATGATTATGTGGACTTCTTTTATAAAGTTAAAGTGAATTTTGAGTTATGTTTTTGAGAAAAGTTTTTTTTTGGAACAATTTGATGATTTGTTCAAATTTGTAAATGAAAACTGCAAAGAAATATTAAAACGTTATCTGAAAGCATAAATAAACGCAAATATAAGTGAAAAGTTAAGTTTGAAACGTTTTTCTTTACCTACACTCAAAAATTGCATTAATTGTATACATTAATCTGTCAGATGAATTGCGCCCGATCGTGTTAGGATTTGCATTGCGCCCGACGGAAGGTTAATAACATGCGTGTCATGATGAACACTAAGAAAGATATTTTCGTTGTATCTTCCTTTTGTACATGCTGCGAACTTGTTTTTAACCTTAAGATCATTCTAGAAGGTTTGTGGTCAATTGCTTAATGTATGTTCTTATTATCACTTTGAATAATTTTTATACAACGTTTGCGGTTAATTGTCTTTTCCCGATCGAACTTGTTTAATCCTAAAGAAACTTCTAGAAAAAATGTTTTGGAAGTTGCAGTTTACTCTGTTAACTACTCATATACAAAAAATGTTATTTACTCTCATTGCTTACAAAATAATTTTATCCTGTATATTAAAATGATCAATTACAACACGATAAAAGATGTAAATCAATTCGTTATTATAAAATATGTATAACTGTTACCACATCACCTAAAATTAACTTTTCGAGTAATAAAACAGGATTCATTATAAACCACAGCCTTCCTTCATGATGACACAACTACAAAAATTCAATGTATTAGAAAAATATATATGGAATTTTTTTTACATACCTAAATAATACTATCGATATTGATTTGATATGTATTATTACACAAAAGGGGGAAAGATGAAGATCTTGCATTGAATAGGATTACGAGTTAGGTTTTTTCATTTTACCAGAAGATGTTGATAATATCAAGTTTCGTAAAGGTTACGATTGTATTGTTTGACGAGGTGGAGTTGATTCGAAAGACGATGAAGGTAACTCTTCGTACCAAAACAGAATTGAGTTTGCATATTCTAAAATATAAAGTTGAAAATAATAAGAAATTAATTTTCACTTACTTGCATACGAAGTGTTAATCTTTTATTGAAAAATTGTATAGTTTACATATCGATTTTTTGCTTTTATAAGTTATAGAAGGTGATTTTTTTTTCACACACCCATTTATGATTCTAATTTTTCTCCTTTTTGATCGATTTTTATCCTTTTAGATCGATTTTTACAACAATTAATTCGAAGGGCGTTGTTTTTAACCATATCATTTTGATCAAACGTTGATATATTTGAGGTTTTGCTAGTGTTATATATACTCCTTATAATATTTGCAAAATTCATTTTACTCTAAAAAAATGGCCAGTGAGTAGAAATTTATTTGCATTTTATTGAAAAGTAAACATTTTTTATTACAGAACACGAAATAATTACAGAAATCGGTAAGTACTCTGTGTACATATTATTCAATGGCTAACATCTTAATTATAGGTTTGAATAAATTGAGTTGGCCTTATCAGACTCCGGTAAGTAGAATATACATGAACATTATGTTTTTAACCTCTAATTTTCAGAAATTGAACTGATTAATAATGTGAAATCGAGATATCCCCAAGTGAGTAATTTTGTCACGGTTTTATTTTTAATTTTTTGTTGGGGGGGATGTGTTGAGGATATCTCGAGCATTATTAATTGAAGAGGGTTTTTTCTGGGATCCACCTCACAAAATGTTTAAAGATATGGATGAGAAGAAACTGTGGGTTGTGAAGGTAAATATATCGATTTTTTAATTATTAAATAATTCTCCTGTTTGCAAATGATACCGTAATAATATTTATTTTATTTTGCCACCATAATGTTCTTTATACGCCCCCAAATGCGGGCGTAATGTGGTCTTTATAGCACGTAAATGTCATTGTGCTAAGCAGCATGATTGACAGCAAACACATGACATGATATGTCACGTAAGTTGAAAGAATTATTGAAACAACAACCTTACTATACAACCTTTATTAATAAGGTTTTTGCGTTTTCACCTTCCATTTTAGAATGCAAATTATTTACAAACAAACAGTACCTTAGCAACAATTTAGCAATATCACAGTATCTTAGTAACAACAAATTAGCCTACTGTCGACTTTATTTCACTGCATTTGCATTTAAAAACTTGCTGAAAATACTGAATCTTTTTTAAAATTTTGTTCCAGTTTCATGGTGCAAAATAAAATAAAACATTGTATGTACCACGGGCATAATTGTAGATTATGTCTCTCAGGAATATAAAAGCCCGACGCGAAGCCCTCGAGCCATAATCTTCTGATTATGCCCTTAATGCATAAATATCTATTAATTATTTGTAATTAATCCTACTAATAAAGTACGTATTTTGCATCTGTTTTTTTTTTTATTAATATCCTTTTTGATGCTCCTGTGTTGTAAACTACGAATTTTTTATAAAGTTATTACACATCTTTTTGGTTTTTCTAAATAGTATTTGACTTTTTAATTAAAATAAGCGGAATTAACGTTAAACGCAGTGTTTCATTATTCATTTACGTTCTAAATATGATACCAATAACAAACACCTATGACGTCACAAGCATTTATATAGATATCACACTTTAATCATTTGATATCTAAAACAGGAATTGGTCCTGTGGTTATCACCCATTCACATATTCTATCACATCAACCTACTCAAGTTCGAATCAGCGAACAACCAATTTTTATATGGAGCTATCGAAAGTGTGACGTCACAAACTAAATCATATTAATCCATCTTCTACACGATATTAGTAATGTATGACGGTAGATTAAGACTAGTATGTTGAGGATCAACACCGAACCCCCGGAAGCTGCAGATGACCGATGAATGCAATATGTTGAGGATCGCGATGATAAAGACCACTGGAAGCTGAAGATGACCAATGGAAGCAAGATATCGAGGAGAAACACCGAACCACCGGAAGCTGAACGTCGAGGATATTGAGGATGACCACTAGAGGCTGAGGGCGATCAATGACAGCAAGATGTTGAGGATAACGATGATGATGACCACCGGAAGCTGAAGATGAGAAATCAAGATGTCGAGGATCGCGGTGATCAACAGGAAGCTGAAGAAGCCGTCGATGATGACCAACATGAAGCTCGATGTCTGGAAGCCAACGGTAGCCGTCTGGAATCCGAATATAGGCGCCTTGACGTCGAAGACCGGAAGATGAAAAAACTCCGGAAGCCGAAGATGTCGAAGACCGGAAGCTTTAAAAACTCAGAAAACCGAAGACCGGAAGCTCAAGAAGCTCCGGAAGCTTGTGCTCTCTCAACCTCCCACACAAGGTGTTTCTTGAATCAACTTAGTGGTCTTTGCAGCTGACACCAACGCTGTCGCACTTGTTTAAAGAGTGCATGGAAGGGTAAGATTACTCATAGTTGCGGTTTTGCATTGTGTCCTACCTGTAATTCCGAAATACCTATCCGTCATTTTTGTTACATGTCCAAGAGCACGGTGGGCCCGAAAAAACTCACAAAAGATTATATTTTTGTCTTTTACGATTTCGAGTGCCGCCAGGATACACCTACTAACATTGCTAGCAATTTCATACATACTCCTACATTGTACGTTCCCCAATACGTATGCAACCACTGTATTAATATCGATACAGATATTGTGCAGGGTTGTGAACATTGTGGGCAGCGCCGAAATTTTATTCGCGAGAATACTATTAGACTCATACCAAACGGTGGTTATAGATTGGGAGACAATCAGTCGAGGATTGCTATTCAATGGCTTCTCTGGCTCGAGCATTCTGAAGGCAGACGTATTCAGCATGCCGGGAACACTCGTGAAGTACGGTTAAGGGAAGGTATCCTGGTTGATGGGTTTTGTCACGATACAAACACCGTATACCACTTTCACGGTTGCTGTTACTACGGTTGTGAAAGGTGTTACCCTGAATGTGAATTCAGGTCAGTTTTAAAACAAAATCCGAACGCAAGAGACTTTGTTAGCTCAAACAACGTGCTGAATCAGTCACCTCTGAATCCCCGCGATAGCTTTTTCGGAGGTCGTACTAATGCGGTTAAGTTGTATTATAAGTCAGAACAAGATGTGCAAATCAGGTATTTGGATGTTTGTTCACTATACCCCTATGTGAACAAATATTCCAAGTATCCTACGCTTCACATTTACAATCATGTCTTGCTTCTTAAGATACACGGTAAATTAATGTTCGTATTGTGTAGAACCTGTGCTGAAACCATGTTCCAGCATGATTGCACACATACGCAGGACGAACGTAAATTTATCGGAACTTACGTTGCATACGAACTTCGTAAGGCTATAGAATTAGGGTACCGAGTCTTAGAAGTTTTTGAAGTGTGGGAGTACGAGGTTTGCCAATACGACAGGGCTAGTATGAACGGGGGTATTTTCTCGGGTTACGTTGATAACTTCCTCAAGATCAAACAAACGTGCTCGGACTTGGTCTTCGTGGTGTAACGACGACAACGAAACGAAGGATCGATACATTCGCGAATATTTGAAAGGGAAAGGGTCCAATTGGACAAAAACAAAATTTGCGCTAATCCTGGCTTAAGATATATTTCAAAATTATTTTTAAATTCGTTTTGGAGTAAATTTGGTCAGAGACAGAATTTAACACAAACCTGCATTATTTCTGAACCACTCGAATTTTTCAAAATTATGGTCGATCCTTCCAAGGAGGTTCAGTCCACTTTACCCATTAAAGGAAGTTATGGTAGTAAACTGGATTAGACCCGATGATGGGGTAGAACAGCTCAATACTGTCAATGTCGTCTTGGCCGCTTACACAACCGCCAATGCTCGCCTGGTGCTGTACAGCCACCTGGAACAGCTTGCCGAACTGGTTCTGTACAGACCGTGATTTTTACGCAAAGCCCTGGTGAGTGGGCTCCACCTGTTGGTGATTTCTTGGCAGACATGACATGAAGGTGGAAGTCTATGGTGTCGGAAGTTGAATCACAGAGTTCGTAAGTAGGGGTCCTAAAAATTACGCGTGCAAGGTGTTCTTTACACTTAAAAATGAATACGCAACCGTTTGTAAAGCTAAGGGAATCACTTCAAATTATAAAAATTCACAAATTATTAATTTTGATACACTAAAGGCTTTAGTGTTAGACGGCATAGAACCTGTGTACGCTTAAACAGACCGTAAAATTGTTAGGACCTCCACATATGAAGTTGTATCAAGGCCAGAGAGCAAGATTTACCAGGTGCAGTACAGTAAACGTCGTCGAAAGGAGGATAGTTATGACCCGCTTCCTTATGGTTACGTGGCTCGCGAATAGCTTCACGGTCGTGCCTCAATCTTAAAAATCCCGTTCAGCAGCCACGTGACCATCCTTGTCCCCATTCCTTACCTTTCATTTTTAGATATATTTTAGCTTATAATACACTACACCGGTGAATCTTTTTGTTTTAGTTCTTTTGACTATTTTAACTGTTTTTATCATTACCCTTTATATTTTAACCCAGTGATTTATTTTTTAGATATGTTTTAGTTTATAATGCATGATAGCTGTAGGTTCTCTTAATGCTTTAACTGCTTTATCATTATTGTTTATATTTTAAACCCAGTAATTTTAATTTTAGATTATAATGTATGACACCTTTTGCTATAACCCTTTTTACTAATTTAATTGTTTTTATCAGTGTGTGCAAATCTCTGCAATGACGTTACAGATCAATTTGAGGTGTAGTACAAATAAGTTGTCTGTGTATGTGTGTGTGTGTGTGTGTGTGTGTGTGTGTGTGTGTGTGTGCGTGTGCGTCCGAGCGAGCGTGCGTGAGTGCGTGCGTGTGTGTGTCTACTTGCAATCTTAACGTATCATTAGAAACGCATTGCTCTGAGTGGATTTTTTTGGCTGCCCAATTGCAGTATTCAGTGGGTCGTGTTGAAAATTTAAGTGGTTTATTGCATCATCACCATCACACTCTGGTTGTTGTATACTGTCATCCACAATAACATTATCGTTTTTAAATTAGTAACGTTCTAGTTGTGGTACCGTCAACAATGAATTCACCCTGCTATGAGCCCACAATCGCTGATATTCTCGATTTTGAGGATTTAATGATAAATTACTATTGCATAGCAATACTTGAAGATGATGCAGCCGTGAAGGAGGAGGATAAAGAAAATGTGACTGAGAGCGGTGACCTGGTTAATGTTAATACCGATAAGGAGGCTGTGTCAGAAGATCAACCAGGTAAGCCTGCTGCTGGTGCTACATGAGATGTAATCTTAAAATAACATTACTTATAATAAATTATTATTAATAAACCCTTTATCTTTTACAGGCGCCGTCCATTGAGAAGGAAGCTCTTACAGAATATCCATCAAATAAGTAGGATGCTGCGGTCACTGATACATAAGATGTATTCTTAAAATACTATTATTTAATAAACTATTATTTAAACTTTAAATACAAATTCAAATTTCTCGCCAATGCGGCCCCGACAAGGGAGCAAATCCCGAGAGCAAGTTCCGCAGCCCTACAACTGTCTTACAAGTTAGTATTAGCCCCCTTATTATAATACAAATTCAAATTTCCCACCAATGGGGTCTCGACAATGCACGAAGTTCCGATCACGGTAATGAGGCGAAGCCTCGAGAGTAAGTTACGAAGCCCAACACCTGTCTTACAAGTTATCATCAGGCCCCTTATTAGAATACAATTTCAAATTTCCTGCCATAAATGCAGAGAATTAATCCTCCAATCAGAGCACAGCTGCCGAGTAGTGGGGCTTAAGGACCAACCAAAAGACAGTGGATGTGGCCACGCTTTAATGAATCCATAAGAGCCTTAAACCCCCACCTTAACGCAAACAAAATACCGTTAGACCATACCCTAGGGGCATCCAACACCCTTAACCAAGAGATTAGACCGCCATAAAGGCTCTTACTATGGTCAAAGGGAACTTAATTAGGGGCTAAACCCCACGCGTGGGTTGAAAAACGCCCCCGAAAAGAAGCCGGCCCACCCCACAGATCAGGTGGGCGGGGCTTACCCCACTCCATTTTGTCCTCAGCTGACCTCCTTCTACTAACATTCGTTAGTTTAAGAGTAACACTAAAATCACTTGAGCATAAGTGCCAGTGGATGATACTTGTTTTTCCAGATAAAAGAGTAAAGCGTATAACAAATAATAAGTGAGTTTAACCGGTTGATTGAGAAAGTGTTATAAGAATTTAGTTTGTTAATATACCACAAGTTATCTAATGGAATGCAATAAAATACATTCGCTACCTTACCGCTGTTGCATAATTATTTGACTTGTATACTGTTAACTTTATTCACATTAAGTAAGTAAAACAAAAAATGTAAACATTAACAAGACTGGAAAAAAGTATTATGGTGATTCAACAGCAAGAGCATAAGCCAAACATTTAGCTGTCTCATAGACTTTGTCACATAAATTTGAAATATGTTTTGTTATCGAGGTGCATTCTGACGTAATCTGTAGTGGAACATGCGATAATTCCCTTGCAATTATTACCGCGTTAATATCTCCGTCTGGTCCAATAAAATTCAAATTTTCGTACATGCATTCCCAGTAACACTTTAAGGCGTTATCTTCCGGAAACTCATAATTATTCACCACCCTTTCGACCAAGACGGGATCTACTTTTGTTTGCTCCAAACATTTATTATTAATATGGCTACTTTGTTCGTTCCATTCCTGCTTAGTAGCTTCAGGTAGCTTAAATCATTACGTTTTTATACTTACATAAACAGAAATAAATAATTTACCTGTTTGGTTGCAAACACTACTACTGCACATAGAACAAAAACGTAATTAACAACTTCATGTTTGTTCTTGTTTGATACTTCAGATATAATTATAACCCGACGTGTTATATACCTAAGTAATTACAACCTATCACTTTTCCAATAACTTGATACAGATAACGTTAACCATTAATTATTTTCTTATCTTTGCCAGGTGTTATCGACCATAATCCATTCTTCAGATTAGGACAATTATTTTTTCTTTTCATTATGAGCATAATTAAGATGGTGTTTTCATGTTCGCGCAAGGAAGAGCTTCATTACAGCCGAGCGTTGGTTAACTGATCGTGAGCGAAGACAGAGAGAAGAGAGATATTAATGCAGCCTTCTTACAAGGTTTGTATACTATTTTATTCGCAATCATCCAATGTTAAAAATAACAATTTATTAAACATTCTGGATAATCAATATCCTGATGTACCAAATATAAAGCAAAGTAAGCTGATAAAAAGGTCGGTTTTGTTGAAAAAAAGACTCAATGGTTTTTTTAGTTAATTAATTTTTAAATATGTTGTACGTCCATCGATTAATAAAGAATATCAAATAGCAACACATAGTTTAATAAATTTTAGTGATTATGAGGTTCACGATAGTGAATTATTCCCGGCTAGTTCCATTATTATCGGCTAGTTTCAGTAATAATCTAGTTCCCAGTTGTCATGTTCTAAATTGACAGATTACAATCATGCATGTAACGAAGGGATTATCGGGCATTTGAAAAGTT
Source organism: Vesta saturnalis (assembly GCA_036346205.1). NCBI lineage: Eukaryota > Metazoa > Arthropoda > Insecta > Coleoptera > Lampyridae > Vesta > Vesta saturnalis. Next base: position 53,112 of record JARFJB010002135.1, read on the forward strand.
GGAAAGTAAGCCATTCCGTACCAAGGTTACGATCCGGACGGAAACATATTTCACGTTTGTTTCCACCCGGGTGGAAACAATCAATGCGGTCTTGAGACCTAATTAGTTTATAAAACTAATGTTCTCAAAATGTTTTCAGAATGTTAACAGGTTTTTAAATGACACTGAAGCATTTGCAACACAATACCGATATGATTATCATATGAGTAACTACAACGAATTTCTATTGATTATTATTATCTGATTTCCAAATGATTATGAATAAAATAGTATACATGCCTTGGTGGAAGAACGTTACTATTATTCTCTCGAGAAATAGTTCACATCGAACTGTCTTTTCTCTCGAGAATAATGACGTTCTGTAAGGATTTTGTATGTTAACGTTGGCAGGAATTATGTTGGTAGTATGTAGGTAGAAAAAATGTAAAATACTGTATTTTATTTGGTACTTAATAAAGTGTAATAAGTGCCATTAACTAGAAAATTACATGGTGCCAGGTGTACTTTAGGTTATATTATGTTACAGAATAATGTGACCTAGTGCGAACAGAAATAAATTACAAATGCACTTGCTGAAAATGGAGGTTAAATTTCCAATTCAGTAATTATCTACCCAAGATTGAAAAGTAAAATACACAAATTCATCGAAAATGTCATAGGGAATGTTCAGACGTCCAAGAGAAATTAATTTCACCGAAAATGTTGCAAGTGCATGGGCTAATTGGAAACAACAATTCAATATTTTTTGTGGGCTATCGCAAAATTGCAAACCTGGTTAACCTCATACGGGAGGAAGATGTAAAAGTATTTAACTCAAAGTAAATGAAGATAATGAGGCGGAGTATAATTTAGATGCAGTAATGGGCAAATTCGAAGCTTATTGCTTCCAAAAAATTGAGCAGAAAGAAGGGCAATCTTTTGATTCCTACTTGACTGAACTAAAAACAGCGGCAGAAAAATGTGAGTATGGAAATCAAATTAAACTATTAATTAGAGATAAGATAGTATATGATGTAAAAGATAAAAGTCTACAAGACAAATCACTAAATATAGCAGATCTAGCACTAGACAAAACAGCTGATTATTTCAGAACGTCAGAAATAAGTAAATTACAAATTAAAGAAATTTCCGGAGAAGCTTCAGACTTTAAGGTTGTAAATCCAATTACAAGTAGAAAAACAAAGACTAATGAGAAGTTGACTATACCTAATTCTAAATTCAAAAACGAGAAATGAAATACAATAAATAACTGTGGAAACTGTGGTAATACTCACCTATTAAATCAGTGTCCAGCATTTGATAAAAGATGTCTCGCATGTGGAAGGCAAAATCATTTCAGGAAGTACTGCCGCAGTTCCAGACGACAACTAAGTGGGGTCAACGAATACGAGGCAACAGGTGAGAGGTACCCGAGGAAGATACAGACAGTAAGGTGAGTATTACACTGTAAAAGTTCTTTGACAAAGCTCTTTTATAAAAGAACTTTTACGATAAGTGTGATAGTATAATAGCTCAAGTTTTATAAAAGTTTGTCTTTTATAAAAGTTCTTTTATGAGATTTTGTATTCTCATACAAGATTTGATAAATATTGTTTTTCCCACTCCTGCTGTTTCCTTCTTCAGGTTGCAAGCGTGGCTCGCGGGGACATACCTTCCTTCCAAATCTAATCATCAGTATCAAGCAAGTATTAACAACTTATCAATCGTGGTAAGTATATTTTAATTTCATTTAATTTTATTGAGTTTTAAAATATTTCCTACTGTAATTTTTGCTTTTAGATGCCCGATGAAAGTGAGTGCCGCTATACAAAACTGTTAATATGTGAATATGAAAAATTAGATTATCGGCATGACATTTGCCATGTAGAGTATAAAAATAGAAATAAACGGTTGAATGGTTGTTGATGACATAATGGACTGTATCTTCTTAAATAAACTTAATGTATTTTTATTTACTTTATTTTTTAATTTTAACATAAAATAAAGATATTACATGTTAACACGTCTGGTGTTAACTCTACACTGCCTGGCGACCTATAGTCCCCACTCCTACTTTAAACTGAACATACACTCCCCGCCTTGAACAGGCCAGGTTCAAAAACTAAAACGCGACAAATTTTACCTTCAAAGAACTATTTGTAAAATTTAAATCAACAAACAAAAAAATAACATGACTTAACTAATAATTTTTAATGCGCAAAAGGAAACATACTTAATCTACACTAACATTTGCCCCAAATGGAAGAGGACATAATCTAGTTACTGCATGTTTTAAAACGCCGTTTATTGTCCGCACACTCACTACCCGCACTACACCTTCCTTGTCGGGATAAAGTTCTGCTACTCTTCCCAAGAACCATTGAATCGGTTGCAGATTTTCTTGTCAAATGAGAACTAAAGTACCGACTGCTAGGATTGGTGTAATTTTTCACCATTTTCCCCTTTCTTGCAGACTGGATAAATATTCTTGAGACCAGCGTTTCCAGAAGCATTGGTGAATGTGTTGAAGAAGTTGGAATCTGGACAGCCTGTTTATTTTTACATTTTGCACATTTTGATCCGGCAATGCGCTAAGAGGTTTCCCAATCAAAAAGTAAGCGGGTGTCAGAGGTTGTAAATCGTTCGGGTCTGATGATAGTGGATAAGACGACGGGAATTTAACGTTCCTTCTATTTGCACAAGAACAGTGTTAATCTCTTCATAAATTAATTTTGTGTCCTTTAAAACTCTTGTTAAATGATATTTGACTCCCATAAACCACCAAAATGTGGGGAGTTTGGAGGAATGAGATGCCACGTAATTGAGTCATCTGCACATGCATTTTTTACTTCATCTCTTCGAAAAATCATGAATTTCTTTTAAATAATTACGTGCACCAACAAAGTGCCATTGTCTGAAAATATTTCAGAAGGTTTTCCTCGTCTAGAGATAAGGCGGCGTAAAGTTAACATAAATGAATCGGTCATTAGATCTTTAACTAATTCTAAGTGCATTGCTTTACTAAAAAAACAAATAAACTGGCAAACGTAGCCCTTTATCAACTTGCACCCACGGCCTCTTTTATCCTTTAACAAAAAAGGTCCAGCATAATCAACACCAGTGACCGAAAATAGACTCATGACAGACACGCGTTCACTTGGTAGATTTGCCATCATTGGATATATTGAAGTTGGCTTCAACTTAAAACAGCGAATGCAATTACGTGTCACCTTTCTCGCAACACTCATACCGGAGGTAGGCCAATAAGTTTGGCGAATTGTAGATAATAGTAACTGTGGTCCGGCGTGCAACAATTTTTTATGCTCATAATTGAAAATCAAATAAGATAAATGATGCTTACCGCCTAATAGCAATGGGTCCTTTAAGTTGAAAGTCAACTCTGCATGCTTTAATCTACCTCCCACACGTAGGAGACCTTCAGAGTCAAAAAATGGTGATAGACTTAACAAAATGTGCCTTGAATTAAGATTGTTCTCCGACCTTAGACTACAGATTTCATTTGCAAAACTATCGTTTTGTGCAAGTTGCACTAGTCGTTTCATACTCAAATATAATTCTTTAACAGTCTAACATCCTACATCTCGACTGCCCCTTTGAAATCGTAGGTTGTTTATGAATCGTAAGCAATAAGCCATTGTGTGTTTTAATCTGGTTAAACTTGAAAACCTTTCAAATGGAAAGGAGAAACCCTTTGTGACAATAAGTGCTGTGGTGCGCTTTCGTTGTTCAGGTATATCTAAACATGGCACTACCGGAACCCGCTGCTTCCAGGTTAACCGTGAAGAAGATAACCATTGTGCTCCGTGCCACCACAGTTTTGAATGTAGTAATACATCGGGAGAAACGCCCCGAGAAGCCAAATCAGCAGGGTTTTCTTTTGTATCAACATGACACCAAGATTCCTTTTTATAAATTTGAATTTTTGAAACTCTGTTCCCCACAAAATATTAAACCAATTTGGAGGATTTTGAATCCAACAAAGAGCTATCTGAGTATCGCTCCATAAATAATAGTTTCCCGAAATGGCTAGAGAATCATATATGCGTTTCACTAATCTAGCAAGCATGAGTGCCCACATAATTCCAGTCGCGGAGTTGTGAGTACCTTCGCGACCTTCGGTTTTCACATAGTAGATGAACATGTACAGTTCCTCCTCATCAATACTCCGTATATAAATGCACGCCCACGTGTAACGTTTCAATTTAATTGATTAAGACAGGTGTAATGCATTTATTTAAATTTAATTAGGTAATTTAACATTTAGGTTCACTTAAAATTATTCTAATGCTAAATAGTTGTTTTTGATCTTGATACTTACCTCATTGTTAAGTGGCGGTTTCCTTGCATGGTATTTATAGCACTTTGCCACACAATTTGTTATTGTTCCCTTATTTTCTTGTCTTGCTAGTGTACCTGTACAAACTGTGTGTGGTTTTGTTAAAAAAAAGAGGAAAACTTACAGCAATTGCTTTGGGTTTGGCGGGTATAATAACCATTAGTTGGGGGTGGCTACCCAGTGTTAACATTGGTTGCAGGTTTGAGAAGAAAAGTAATTTACCTGTAGGGGTCGTGCAGGTGACGCCATCAGGATTTAAATGATTACGGCAGTTAACGCAGAGTAATAGTACCAGGCAGTACACCATTTTTTTTTTTTTTTTGATCAGCTATTGTCTTGTACAATAATACAGTTTTTTGTTGAATAAAGCTTTCACACTTTGTTGGTTTATCTGTGTTTTTTTCTTGTACTTGAGTTACTTAGGCAAGCGCATCAGGGTTATTGGAGTTTAGAGTTGGCCAATGACAATAACGAATTTGCAGACACTAACGTTGTAATAAATTTTAGCTCTGTGGCGCTCTAAAGTTTAATCCTGTAAAAGGTACTCACCCCCACTAACCGCTGTGGCCTGGTGCAAATTTTAAGACGAGCGTGTTGTCTGTAACTCAAATTGAGGGCGTTACAGGCAACATTAGAAGCATTACAGAAACCATGCACTTCTATCTCTACTGGATTTCTGCAAAATGCATGTCGATTTATTTTAGTTGGTTTAATTGATATAAATGATTTTTAAAATGTAACCATTGCTTTTCTAACTCATAGGGAATTGTCTCATCCCATTCAAGCCTTAAGGTCCATGTTGAATGAACTTTGTGCAAGGGCTAATTAAACCAAGCGATAAGATGGTTCGTTTTGAAATGGTTGCCTGAATGGGTAGAGCTGAGATCTGATAGGAGAATGTGTCTGTATTATTGTTCCAGAGGACACCCAAGGTTGTATTTTGTTTGTCATCAGTAAAAGTTACAACGCTAGTTGGGTCTTCTGGTTCTTGAAACCCTTTACTATTTCAGGGTCATTGGAAATCCATTTTCGTAAAGGAAAACAAGCACCCTTTAAAATATCAGATACTTGCTGACAAATTGAGATGGCCTGCTCCTTTGTTTCAAAACTAGTGATTAGATCATCGACATAAAAATTATTTGCAATCAAATGCGATGCAAAGGGGGACGTGTCTGAATTTTCACTAGCCAATTGTTTTAGGCACCGAATGGCCAAGTACGGGGCAGAAGTCACCCCATATGTTACAGTGTTCAACGTTAAAGAGGATATCCTTTCACACTCATCACTTCTCCAAACAATATTTTGGAGGTATCTGTCATCTTCATGAATAAGGATCTGCCGATACATCTTTTCGATGTCGGCACACACTGCAAATGTATTTTGTCTAAATTGCAATCAAATGGACTCACAGAGGACTGGAGGACCTATAAATTGTATATCATTAACTGACCAACCAGAATCTGACGCTGCGGACCCATCGAATACCACCCTCAACCTTGTGGTTAGACTTTCATCGCGGAGGACTCCATGATGGGGTAGGAAATTGCACAACGTTGACCCCTGAACTGCATTGGATAGTGTCATATGACCCATCACTTGATATTCTGCCATGAAATTTATATAACGGTTTTAAGAATAGGATTCGACTTGAATCTTTGTTCTAATTGCATGAGGCGTTTAATAGCAGTACGTTTCGAATCTCCTAATTTTGATGATGGGTATCTTAATGGCAAGCGCACAACGAATCGCCCTTCGTTGTTTCTGGAAAAGGTTTGTCGAAAGTGTTCTTCACATTCTAGTTGTTCAGAAGAGAATGCTGACGAATGGGTACACTCTTCGATTTCCCAAAATTTTTTTAGATTTGTAGCAATGCCTAAATCTCCTGCAAGGTTGCAATGAGACCTTGATAATTCCTTACCTACCACGCCAGAGATGATATAACCAAAAACGGTATTTTGCCCCAATTAATAATTCTATTTCGGGGGGTTCATAAAAAACAGGGATCAGCCAATGGAACGTCACTTGCAATGTTCCACGAGCTAATATCGATTTTATCTACTGGAATATTATCAGTTATACGTGGCAAGATCAAGCAAGAAATTATTGTAGCAAAGGTTCCATGAATTGATCTGATATGAACTTCACACTTGTGCGTAAGATGTGAAGTGGACGTGTTTATGCCAATGATTGCAATATTGGTTCGCTCTTGATTTAGATTCAGTTTTGTACAGAGGTTCAAGGAAATGAAATTGGATTGTGAACCACTATCTAAAATTGCACTTACCTTTTGAGCTTTATTCTTAGCATAATTTACAAAAACAACCGCTGTAGATAACAGCACCTGAAGCTGTTGAGTCTCTCGACTCGATAAATAGACTTGAATTTTACTGGGTTCACCTGACACCGCTTCTCGGTGAAGCAATGTACTGTGTCTAATCGTCTAATGTAGGTGTTTCATTTGACGCCTTTTCTTTTTACCCAATCTCGCGCGGTAGCTTTATCAAGTTTAGTTGAGAGAATAAAAATGATTGGCGCATCCCAATACTCAACGGGTTGTTTTAGCGTCTCTAAAGCACGCAAATGTTTATAAATATTATCAATTAAACTACGTAAACTACAAGCCGACTCTTTTGTTAAAGGATCAATCTCGAATAACGCCTTATGTGATTATGTACTAATAGTCGCGAATTATCGCGATTTATAGTAGGAAGCTTTACTCATTGATATTGAATTGCACTGATATTTGAGTGCACAGAAGCTGCATCAAAACTGTGCGTTACACTGTGGTGTGCAGTATTGTTATTGCAAGGAAACTCAGCGCCTTTTATTATTAATTTTGCGTAAGCTAAATGAGACGAATAAGCATTGACAAAATCATCCCTTTCTTTATACTGATCGGGAAGTTCATTCTCTTCACATGCGTATTCGATATCAATTTGAACAGCTTTAAATTCCTCTAAAATCATTTCGAAGCTATCAATTCTTGACCTTAAATCAATACCTAATTGTTCATACAGCTTACTATTGCTTGTCAATGCACCCCGAATTTGCTCCAAAAATTTTACAAAATTCCTGAGCTTGTGCTTTATCGCACCATGTTTACGTGTTAATTGTTTTAAGTCGACGTTCATTTTTATCGTTATACAGGTAATAAATGATGAGCAGACAAATATTTAAATGTTACCTCACTAATCGAAATAAATAAAAAAAAAACGTCAAGTTACTTTTAACGCATAAATGAAGCTATAAATGCATACACAATTGTAGCTGATAAAATTTTACTTGTACAAATATAATTTTTTTTTATAGGAGTAATACTTGGATATGGAACTCACCAGTGATTGGTCATTTGTAGTTGTCCAATTAAGTTAATCTCATTTTATTCGTTTCGAAAGACCAATAATTGTTTGGTTAATTGTACCGTGCCCTTGATAAACTTTCAAGTATAATGACGCCGGCTTGAAATCTTCCCAAATTGCAACTAAATGTAATTTGATTCTTCCTTTATCCGGTCGAATGGACCAATGTTGACGACATAATGAACTGTATTTTCTTAAATAAACTTAATGTATTTTTATTTACTTTATTTTTTCATTTTAACATAAAATAAAGATGTTACATAACACGTCTGGTGTTAACTCTACACTGCCTCGCGACCTATAATCCCCATTCCTACTTTAAACTGAACAATGGTTATGAAGAGATTATTCGTGTATTAAAAGAACATGGATATACGTATGTGGTTGACGACGTAAAAAGAAAACTTAATGGAATAATTAATGAGCCAGTACCTTGTAGAAAAGTTAAAAGTAGTATTGAACTGCCTCTGAGGGCTTTTGTTTTAAATAGTTCGTTACAGGGGCATAACTTTATATGCGCCTTTCTTGCCCGGGAACACTCCCAGGATCGTTATAAAATCTTTTAAAGTCATCCCTTATTTCACGCTCACTTCGAGTCCCTGATACATCTACTTATCTGGTGATAGGTAGCATTTCAAGGCATAGTTCAATGGTCCTTAACTCATGACAGGTAAAACCATCGTAACTGTCTTTCCCAATGCCTTGTCGAGTGTACAAGTGTTTTCTTTTCTCAACTAACATATTATGTAATACACAAGCACAAATACACAAGTTCTGACTTTTTCCGGAGAAAGGTGTATTGTCGTTAAAAAAATTCTGAATCTTGTAGCCAATATCCCAAAAGTGCTTTCAATCACTCTCCTTCCACGAGAGAACCTATAATCGGAATTTTTTTCTTCTTTTGAGATGTCTTTCAAAGAATATGGTTTCATGATTCAGTATCTTAGAGGAAAAACATCATCGGCAAATACAACATAAGGAGCATTAATATTGGTATTCGGAAGTATTTTACAATCCGGAATATTCAGTATTCAGTAACCTTGTTTGGGGTGGTTTTTTAGTTTACTTTTGGCGTAGACGCCACTATCACCCACCCTGCCATTTGTTCCTACATCTATATATAAAAATTTGTAATTATCATCCGACAGCACAAACAAAACAATGCCGTTATGTCTTTTGTAGTTATGGTCACAACGCACCCCGATAACCGCTTAAGACATTTATCTAAAGGTAAATATTTCCGGAAAAAATGTTCAGTCGTGAAAAAATGATAAAATTATTCTATTTACAGATAGAGCAAATAGAGGAATAATTAGTCGTTCCGTGGAGATAAAAAAATCGATCTGAGTAATAAAAATAGGGGTTTCCATTTGATTTTTTGAGTAACTTGCATTTTTGGTAGTCAAGTTTAGACATTCATAATTTTATTTTTATGAAAAATACAAATGTAATTTTTGCAGACTGTTGCAATAAACCTTTGCCTACAACACCTTAAAGTTTTATTCAAATTGTTTGACAGGAACAGAACAATTAACGAATTATTACTAAGACCGCATCTGTCAATTTTTTAGAAAATGATTTTTTAAACGACTGAAATTTCGTATCTAGTTTATTTAACAAACTTACCTTAAAATTCGACATAGAATCCAAATATGTATTAAGATACTATATAATTATAGGAAGTTTAGTTTAGCAGATACTCATAGGATCAGCTCCCAAAGGCGGACCCTGTATATAGCTCAACGTTCTTTTCTGGTATTTTATATTCTATGGTCTTACGTTCAAAACAATGTTGCCAAACTGTATGTTTGGAAGCATTCAACTTTTTAACGTGCATTGTTATCAAAATAATATTAATTTAAGTACCAACTTATACATTTCAGTAGGTAACATTATTGAATTCAATGTTTGGCTTTAAGGATTGTCATTTAGAATTTTAATGTTACCAAAATAATAATTATGTCAAAGATTAGAGACAGAGAAGATGGGAAACGTAGGTAAGACGAGTATAGTAAATACCGACTCAGAAAATGAACGTATGTTTACATCTGAAGTACCAAAGAATGCCCTACAATTCCAAAAGAATAACTGCGAAATTTAATTTCTCCACTAATCAGCCATCAGGCGTATTTTTTTAGGATTTAGGAAAATGAAGTTGAAATAAACAAAAAAAATGTCTGTAGTAATAACGTGGATTATATTTTGATACAGTTATACATTCACTGTTAATTTTAACTAATATCATTTTCAATCTCACTGTGTTTAATAATAACAAAGTTCCAAAATATAAATTAACTAACACTAAAAAGCACAAAAACTACATACACAAAGACATTTACACGTAACAAGATAAAAAACACAATGAATATTAAACATAACGAGATAACAAGCAAATATAACAATTCAAGCACGATGGTTACATGAGCGTCATAAACATATGGTAGACATGTAAACAAAATTTTAGTTTCCTATAATTATTTGTTATCGACTTGTTTGTGCGAAGCGATAGATGTCGCTACCTTCGTCTTGGAATACGTTTAAATTAGAATTTATGAGACGTGTAATTGATTAAAAAATTCTATTCTCAACAAAGTATAAAGTATAACAAATTTTTATCGAACAAAGTTTTACTTCTTTTTGATATAGTAAAAGTTAAATATAAAAAAACAATGCAAAGGTTTAATTAAGAGAAGCATATATCGCCCTCAGTAAATGGTAAGATTGTTTGAGACGATAAAGTAAATTTATGAAATATGACAACATTTAAACGTTTACATGTATATAAAGACTTAAGAGTATTTTAATTATGTGTGATAATTGTGAAACTGTATAATTACAATCTTTTTTGATTATAAATAAATTTTGTTGAAATACTCAATCTGAGGAAGATACAATGTTGTCGAAGCAATTGCCATCTTAAACAATGTAGTGAAAAACAGTGTTTGCTTTATTTCTACTTATGTAATATGTAATTTCATGTAGTAAAATATAGTTCAATTAATATGTGAAAAGCATACTTTTGTATGACGTAGGATAGTATTCAGCTACATTTATACAAATATAAGTAAATTGATTAAACCATAAACATTTTCATGAAGGAACTCGAATATGATACTAATACGATTATTTCAACCATATGCATTAATTAGAAATCATATTTGAAACAGTAGGTTTGATATATATTAATAGATAGTACATACAGTTAATTATTACCACACAAAAAATTTTTAGATCGACTTCATAGTAACGTCCTTACTTACAGTTGGTTGACAACTTTATAATGTTTTGATATCGATTTTCATTAAAGAATCATGGTGTTTTAGCAATATACTTCAGGTATGTAATGTACTCATAAAAGAATGTATTTGTTTAATAAAAAAGAGTTTAAACAAATGTTTATTTCAACTTTGATTTTATTATTAATCTTTCCGTTTGATGCACACCGATAGTTAGTCAATAGATACCACTTGAAATAATCTTTACATTTGATTGCATATATAAAAATATTTTAATATGGGTACAATCAATGTTGACACATAGAATAATTTAAAAACTTGCATCGAAGCAGTTACAAATGTACTCAATGTTAAAGCTGTCTAACGATTTTATTGAAGGATACATAATTGGATATTGATATATCAAAACTTAAAACATTTCAGCTTTAAAATTATATTAAGTAGTTGAGATTCTTGTACTCTATTTTACATTTGTGCAGGTTTTCAAATAATCTAAAAATAAATAGCAATGTGCATAATATTAAATAAGAAAGTTTATACTTACAAATTGTTACGAATGTGTACTAAAAGTTAATATTGAACTTTGCGAGATGTTTCGATAATCTATTAATAAATATATAGTTGTTTTATTTATAAATGTATACAAATAAAAATAATCTCATAATTGTTTGGTTTAATTAAACATATAAAATTTTTATTACATTGTGAAGTAATTTCTACATAGGTTATGTTTGTCAAAAATAACAAATGTAACATTCATACTGAAAACGTGAGGTTCTCTTCGAAATTTTTAATCAGTGGTAAAGTTTACAGTAGTGCAAATGTAAATGTTGTAGTTCTAATGAAATTAAGAAATCGAGAATTTTAAATATAATATGAAACATTTTATTTATTATAAATAAATTTTTATTTCAAAGATAACATAATTACATTTAAAATCAGACGAAATTTAATAAAAAGAAAAATTAGTTAAAAACTTATTGGAAACAAATTTGCATGTTTACATTCAAATTTAAATAATTAATGAAAACGAATAAAGCTTTTACATTACAGTGTCATGTTAAGTTAATTTTAATAATGCTTACATAGTTCTGTTAATCAAAAAACTAAAACGTACGTTTTTTATTGGGCAAGATGGTTGTTTTAAATTTTGGGATGTTTAATAAAATCGCACATCAATGCCACCTTTAAAATTTAAAGCATCAAAAGGTAATTTATATTTTTATTTTTAATAATATTTTAACTATTTTAAATTAAAAATAATATTTAAAAACTTTTTGTAATTTTAACTATTTATAGAATTAAATATCATATTTCTAATTTATAGTAGATTATAATATAAAGAATGTAAATTAAAAAACGTTCTAAATTAATAAATATTCAATTATTATATATTAAATATAAAAAGTATATATTGATCAGATATGAGTTTCTACGGAAATAACTATGGGGATATATATATATATATATATATATATATATATATATATATATATATATATATATATATATATATATATATATATATATATATATTGTGAGCGATTGGGAAGTGGTTGAGATTAGATTGGTCAAATTTTGGTATAACCCAAAATATTCCTAAAAGGCCTAAAAATGATTTTAAGAGTAGCTTGGAGCGATTTGTGGTTGGTCTTGTTTTTTGCTCATTGTATAGCTCGGTTTTAATTTAGGATCAGTTTTAAAGTTGTATTATGTTACACGCACATAGTGAAACCCGTCTAACCTGAGTTTAAACATTCGTTCCATTCCAGGTTCGATTTTTTGGGTCAAAAAGGTCGACTTGCGTTTTTTGACGGATCCTTCATCTGATACGTGTAAATTTAGTTTATAAATTTATGGTCTTTAGTTACGACTCATCCTATAGGTTATTGGAAAATGGCAACATTGCCAATAAAAATTCGTTCTTAATAGGAAAATTTTTCAAACATGTGACCGTTTTAATATTCGAGTTTTGGTAGAAATTAATCTTCTTTCTTTTTTTGTGTTTTTCTGGTACCTTCATAGAAGAAGGAAGAACGCCATTTTGGCAAAGAAATTTAATGCATAGTTAGAAGCAAATGAAAAATTTGGAAAAGGTTTCCTTAAAAATTTGATTGAATTTTTCAAGTAAAATTTTACACAGCCTGTTGCTGGATTTAATCTTTTCCATATAAATAAATCCTGTTGGGATTTCGAATTTGAATTCGGCTTTAATTTTTTTTGTCTCTACTACACTTTAGCTTCATTCAAGAGGTAAGCTATTCACTTTCTTTTCTTATTTACTAGACATAACTTTGAAATGCATGTGTACATGTTTTGAAATTTTAATACAGCATAAAGATCATATCTTATAAAAATTTGGGTATTGATTTAAATTCTAACACAGTTGTCTTATATAGGTTTTTAGGTCCTTTACACATTTACTCAAGATTAACATCTTTCGTGCTTCCATAAGAGATAGTTAAACCGTTTCTGACAGCACAATTGGATACCATTCGTCCGAGGTGTGAAATATTAGTTATGGGTCTTCGAACCTGAATTGAAACAGTTTACGATTACTCCAACTCCTAGTATCTTCCGAATTAACTGAAGAAATATACGTTACACCTACGAATATTTTCGGATAAGTATTTTGTTACACGCATACAAAATTTTACCTACGGTGAGTGACTTTTGTTAGCTTTTCTACATAACGAGGCTCTCGTTATCTGTACATTACTGAAATTCTTATAACAAGTACATTCCGGGGCTTGCTACATTGTATTAGTGTGTTTCCGCAATTATCCTATTCCTATAATTAATGCTTATACTTTACTGTTAAACATTTTCTTAGTAATCGAGAGTAATATTAGCCATCTGTACCTGTAAAAGATAATTTGGGTTATTTATTTCAAAGTTTCGCTTATACTTACATTTAACTTTGCAATAGAAATTGCCAAATCTGTAATGTTCGGAATTTTCTAAATACTTCATGCTTACTTGGTCTGTAATGCTCATATTAACTACATTGTAATTTTTTTTACATAAGGTAAACAACAGGGTAGACAACTATATTTTGCTTTATATTTGGGGTTTATTTGCGTCCGGTTGATTGGAAACTGATGGATTAGTCCCACGGAAAGCTCTTCGTGGAATATCGGTGTACAAGTATTCAATTTCGGATAGTTATATACATGTTTGGGTATTCTTTTTTTTAGGGTCAACGCTAGATGCCGGACCATATTGTGTCTGATTATGTAAATTTTAAGTATAATTCATAGTTTTTTTCTAGATTTGGTTGAAAGGTAAGTTGATTACTGGTGGTTTATTTTGTAGATATATTGTATCTGATGTATTATTGATTGATGTATTGGGAATATTTCCTGAAAGAATTGTATTTATGTCTGCGAGTTGGCGCTCCATAATTTTTTTGTGTTAGATACTTATGAACATTTAATTATTATTATAAAAATTTATGCTATTTTACAGTGGGTATATTAAATAAGTGGTGTTAAACGATCGTAAGTTGTTTCGTTAATCCTGTGATCTACGATCAACTTCCTAGCCAGTCCTTTGTCAGTGTGGACTTAGTTCACCATTTTATTTTAGTTGTCTCTTTTGTCCTGTGTGGCCGTAGCCCTGTTCTTGATAGAGGGGCGATATAAAATTAAATCAAGTGGTGCCCTTTTTAAATTCTATGTATATCTTTTCTCCTGCCAAAACGCTCATGCATCCAAGTGCTTAACAGACCGACTGAGCTTCCGACGAATTCCTTAATCTATGTAACATCACTTTAGCCACAGATTTCTACGATTATCCCTTTGTGCACGTAACACATCTATGTGCCCCAAAGAACTAATATTTCAAATTTCAGAGTTCGGATGCGCGAAATAAGGAAGATGGCTCTATATCTCGAAAAGTGGCGGGAATAAAAAAAATTGAAAATCCCGTTTTAGCGTTTGTTGCAAAATTTTGAAAAAATGGGTCGGTAAATAACGCAGTTATTAAGAGATGCGTGAAGTCGACTTTCCTCAGAATCGATGCGCTTAAATAAAAGACCACCCTCCGCCATCATATGTGTGTGTTCCATCCCCTCAGGGTGGTGCGATGGTAGTTTCGACTATGCATCATGACCCGCTAATCCCTCCTCACTCCATCGCCGTCAGTTGCGAACTCTCGATCCTCACGTCGGGCCGTCGCCGAATTTTTATTACGATCGCTCGCAAACGCGACCGACACAACCTAGAAATGGGGACGCGCGGCCGAATGCGAATGTTCTCGTCGGAACGGTACCCGCACGTGTCTTATCTCGTCGAACACGGACCGTGAGAAAAATTTGATAAAAATCGTGTCGTATTCCGAATTTGAGTGTTTATTTTATAGTATCTATTTAATGAGATGCACTTTGGCGAGGATAAATAATGCGGATAATATTCTATTTTAACTCGAAATCCTGCGCAATGTGTTTCCATTCTGCTATAGTTGTTGGAACCTACGATCAATAAAATTTATCATTATTTTTCAGAACGAACTTGATACTTCCACGCCTACAACTAGTGCACCTATTGACGCAAAAAATTAAGAGAAAAATCGAAAACTTAAAAGAAAGTTTTCAAATATCATCTCTCATTCTTTATTTTCTGAAGCATCGCAGACTATGAAAGTATGACTCAAATGATTCAAAATAACAAAAACAGTAAGATACATGAGAATGAAACAATTGGTTCCATGGATACGTTTGGGAAATTTGTAGCGGATGAATTACGTAACATCCAAAACGCGGTTGGTGACGTATTAATGCGTCGCACTAAAAGGAAAATCCAAGAAGTAATTTTCCAGGCTTGGGATACGATTGATTGTTCGGTACCGTCACCATGTACATCCAATTCGTTATTGCAGATATGGCCCCAACCTTGAATATTCCAACAACGCAGTGACGACCATTATTATATAACAAATGAGGAGCAAGCAGTGTACCATAGTATGCAGTTGGTCTCACCTAAAGGACTCGCTGAAGCACATTCAAGTGATACTTATTTTAAAAATTCGTCCTTCAGATTCTCGTATGTAGAGTTGCATGTTTTAGGTATAATGGTTGAAAGTGTACATGAGGTATGCGAGGACGCTTGAGTAGGTCTCGCCTGTGGCAAGAAATCGCAGAGTAACCATAATTCGTTCCTCAGGAGGTATTGGGTTAATCAAATGTGTCATTTCCCGAGATTTTATTGCGTCCACCTTCAGAAGTAAGTAAGTAATCAAAGGTTTTTTTATTCAGCCTCAAATAGTTCAAGTAACTTTTTGTATCTTTCATGGACAGTTCTTTCAGTAAAGTCTGATCCATGCTCATAAACTCGCACCGTGCAACCCAAGGTCTTTACCCACAAACGTTTCTGTACATTCTTATGTTTATTTTTTTCCGCCACAGCTATTGCTATTGCAGCAGTCACAAAACCTACGGCAATTGGTATTAAAACGCTATCCATTTTTGCGACAAAACAGTCAGTGGCACACAACTACAACACTAACAACACTAGTAGTACTATCTTGAAACAAAAAACTTAGATTTATAAAATATTTGACATAGTGTAATATTAAATTTTGTAATCATAAAAGGTATTTTATAAAATACATTTAAAGAAAAACTTTTATAAAAGATCTTTGTCAAAGAACGTTTACAGTGTAATATCCGCCTAAGCCATAGAACGAACTTTTCATAGATAGCGTATACACAAAGGACAGCAATGGAACGAAGTGGTACGTGAATTTAAAATTACATAATCAGTTTATTAATTTCAAACATGATACGGAAGCAGAAAGAAATATGTAAGTGTGATACCATTTCCTACTCCGAAATCCTTAAACGTAAATAAACCAATTCAGTCAACAAGTATTACGCTAATCCCTTATGCATGTGAAGTTAAATAAAATTCAATAGGTGTGATCAAATTACATTGTGAAGCATCAAACGGTTATAAACATAAAATTGAGTTTCTTGCGTTAAAACAAAATACTAAACCTATTTTCGGTTTAAAAGACTGTGTAAAATTAAATCTAGTAAAAAAACTAGACTCAATAAATTTGGGTGTGTTCAAGCAAAATATACTATCAAATTACTTATAATTGTTTACTGGAACGGGAGGCATGCCAGGTAAGCATCATATAACATTAAATCCGGACATTCAGCCGGTCATAAACTGCCTCATAATGGTTCCACTCAGTATAAATCAAAACTCAAATGTAAATTAAATTAAATTAAATAAAATTGTAAGTCCAGTTGATAAGCCAACTAAATGGGTCAACAACCTAGTAGTAATTGAAAAGCCAAATAAAGAATTACGATTATGCCAGGGACCTCAAGAAAGCCATAATGCGAGCGATTTATCGTATTGATATGTCGCAAGGGTTCTAGCAAATTGAGCTGTACGAGGAAAGTTCTGAATACTGTACGTTTAACAGTCCATTTGGTCGTTTTAAATTCAACAGACTTCCTTTTGGCCTTTCCTCAGCGCCCGAGGTATTTCAAAAGAAAAACGAGGAGCTTTTTGGAGATATCCCAGGATCATAATCAAAATTTAAAATTGTTTCTAAATCGGGTGCGTGAGAATAACGTTAAATAAAGTAAATCCCGATAAAATTCGGTTCAAAGTGAAAGAGGTTAGATTCTGTGGACAAATTATAAGCAAAAATTCAACCAAAATGGATCATAAATACATAAAAGCCATCAAAGACTTGGAAATACCGTCTAACAAAAAGCAATTACTATGGTTCTTGGGCATGTTAAAATATTTGTGTAAGTTTATTCCTAACATGTCTAAATTAACGACAACACTACGGGAACTGACGAGAGATGATGTTATTTTAGAATGACTACCGGAACATACGGAAGCCTTCAATAAATTAAAGTTAATTGTTAGCGATTCTCCTATGTACAGATAGACAAGGAAATGTTAGCAATCGTATTCGCCTGTGAGAAGTCCCACTACTACATATATGGAACACCCGTATGTATTAATTCTGATCATAAACCATTAGAGAGTATCTTTAAGAAAGGAATAAATCAATTGTCTGCAAGACCACAACGATTGAGATTGGGTCTGCTCACGGTGTACGCTATACCAGGCGGGAATATAGCCCCCACTTTCAGCTCCAATGATCACGTCAGTGGACCGATTGCCGCACGGAAAGTATTGAGAAACGGTCAGATTTCCTTATTGTTAATAAAATTTTAACGACTAAAATCCAAAACTCTGGTCTCAATGATCGGAAATTATATTTTTTTAATAATTACAATCTAAACAAAAAAAATCTTAGTAATAATGTCTCGTTTAGAAGTGTTCCTAAAATTGAACGACGCTTGTTATTCTTTATCTCTAATGTAAAAGTGATTAGGATACTAAATGTTTAAGAGTTCTATAATTTACTTGTTTAACTGTAATTGACAATAATATAACACGAATAACAAAAAAGTCGGGAATTCATTTCAACGTTTTTAATTTTCTTTTTGACGCCAAACTTGTTTTGCGGTCTGCAATTATATTATTTTTTCATTTTTTATAGTTAAACAAAACAATATTACGTGCATTGCAGCATCAGCATGTTTCATGGATATTGAATCGATTCATTAACTGATCATAACTTAACTAATCCTATTCCTGTTATCAATCAACCACATTTCTCAAAATCAGTAAAATATCGATGTATTTTTTAATAAACACGTATTTAACTGCAATTTCAGTAAATACAACCATTAATTAGACTTTTATTGCATTTTCGCTATGGTATTAAACTTTTTTGACGCTCGCATTGGTTTATACAGGTTTCGTAATTTTTTATAATTATACAATGCAATATTTTGTAACATTAAATAAAGTAGTATTATGACAGGTGTTTCAAGAATCGGGTACTGGCATTTGCGAGTCATATTTCGACAGATATTATTAGAATTTGTTGGTGCAGCCTAAATCTTCACGATTCTATATGCTACTGCATGCATTTCAATATAATTCTAGGCCTACTGACGACACGTCTGCCGCCTGCATACAGTTCGCCGTGGTCTGCCTAAATATGACATCACAATTAAATATTTGAAAGGCAAATATATATATATATATATATATATATATATATATATATATATATATATTTGATTATTTATCAAGATCCTTTGTTAAGGATATTGATCTGTATATACATAACAAATTAAATTGTTTAGTGCATAGTTCAAACATGAATTTCAAAAAGAAACTGCTAATGATACAAACTTAAAAACAAATTTTGAAAATGTATTACAATGGTTGGCCTGAGAATTGTAAAATATGTCTAAGGCTCTGAAACATTTTTGGAGCTTAAGGCACGACATTACTGTTAATGAAAGATTAATTCTGTACAATGAAAAGGTTGTCGTACCAGATAGTTTAAAATTGTATATTTTAAATGTATTTCATGAAAGTCACCTGCGTATTGAAAAAACGAAGTTAAAAGCAAGAGAATTGTTATATTGGAATGGAATGTCAAAAGATATTTATGATTTCATTAATAGATGTCAAATGTGCGACAAATATCAAAAGTGTGATCACTATTAATCACCACTAATGCCCTATCAGTGTCCTACCAGACTAGAATGTTGGCGGATGTTTGTTATTACGGAGGCAATGAACATTTAGTTATGGATTGAATTAAATCAACTTAAATACAAAAACCCGCAGGAACTGATCGCACATTTTAAGGAAATACTTTCTAGATTAGGAATACCCGATATTTTAGTATCAGGTAATATGCCATTTTGCAACTCAATGGGGTTTTCAATCAATTACATCTAGCCCTAATTACCCATAATGTAATGGATAAGGATTGTAAAATCACTACCTCGAAAACGAGAGGATATACATGTATCATTATTAGATTACAGAAATACTCCTATTGTAAAGTATTGGTGTTAAAAGATAAGTAATAATTCAATTTAAAACTATTTAATACATAAATATAAACACATATGTAACATGCACATGGAAAATAATTCAAAAAGAACATAAGACACACTCTGTGAACCCGCCTACTTCAACGCCTTCGCTATGAATGCCGCTCCATCCTTTCCTCCTTACTCGCGAAATAGGCGGCCTTTCTGAAACAGTAATGACCTCATCACTAAAATTAACTTACAAGAAGGTATGATCGGTTTCGCCCATCTGCCTCCGTGTACGCCTCATCACCATTCAAACTGTCGCATTCATCTTGTCACATTCGTTTCATCACATTCATCTTGTCACATTCATTTTGTCACATTTACTTTGTCACATTCATTTTTTCTCCGCCCCAACTCCTCAACAACCTACTCGTATCGGTCACTAATTATCCGCCGTCGGTACTTAAAATCGCCAAAAATCTCTTTTGGTCTCAAAATTACCGCCGTGGACCGTAAAGTCTTTATAGGTTTCGTCAGTACATACTTGGTGAACCCGTCCACCAACATGAGTATGTACATATGCCCTTGGTGCTCTTGACACAAGGATCTAAATGGTCAATATAGATTGTGCCGAAAGGTGTTGTACGCCTTTCAATGAGATGCAAGTGCGCCTCGCCTCGCCCAGAATTACCTTTTTTTTTCAAATGCACATCGCAAGCACGATTTTCACCCACTTTATCATGAACTTGGTCATTTTTGAAAACCAATGAGTCTCCTTGAGTAGCTGTAGACACCTTCCCCCACCGGGGTGACTAATACCGTCATGATGTCGCCTCGCCAGACTGTAATTCGCCAGTGCAGGTATGTACAGTCTACCGGCGCCTGACGTAATTCTGTAAATTCTTGGTCCTTCGCCTTATAATTCGCCTTGACGTCCTTTTCCAACACGCTTGGAACCAATGCAGTTATTAGCTGTTGCGCACTAAAATCTTATAATTGCACTGAAAGGACTCCGCCATTCCAACACATTAACGCCCACGTTGTGGTTTTTCACCTATGGGGTTTCGACTTAATGCATCGATATGCTGCATTTTTACACCAGGACAATGTTTCACCTCCAAATCATGCTCTTGAATAGTCAGCCATAACCGAACTATTCGAAGAACTAAATCTCTTTTCAGAAGAGCCGCCCTTATCGGCACACAGTCGGTCACCACCTTGAATTTCACGCCAACCAGATACACTATAAAATGCCTAACGCCCTCCACTACAGACAAAGTCTCAAGTTCATAGCTATGGTACGCCTATTCAGTTAAGGTAGTGGTTCGACTGAAATACTCTCTGCTCACCACGCAGCGCCTTCGCCTTTTTGCCTCTACACCAACAAAGCGTCTAAACCCCACTTACTAGCATCAGTATGCAGCTCAGTTTCTACGTCACTGTCATACAACACAAAAACTGGTCTCAACACCAACGCCTCTCTGAGCTGGTTAAAAGCCTCCTGCTGTTGATCGCCCCAAGACTATGC
The DNA here is from genome assembly GCA_036346205.1 of Vesta saturnalis. Taxonomy (NCBI): domain Eukaryota; kingdom Metazoa; phylum Arthropoda; class Insecta; order Coleoptera; family Lampyridae; genus Vesta; species Vesta saturnalis. The sequence continues at coordinate 74,452 of JARFJB010002135.1, forward strand.
CACTTCTTTCTTGCTTAGATCGGTTAGAGGTGTTGCTATACGGGAGAAGTCTTTTACCAACCACCTGAGATAATACGCCAGTCCCATGAATTGTCGCACGCCACCAACGTCAGTGGGTGTAGGGAAGGATTGTATCACCTCTATTTTACGCCTGCCTGGCCGAACGCCATCGGCACTAACCTCGTGAACTGTACACTCCACCTTTTTCATTAAGAAAAAGCATTTATCCAACCTCACTTTTACGCCCGCATCCGCCACTCGTTGTTCACCTTGTCAAGTATAGTTAATCCGTCCTCTACCAGACGATATTAGCAAGTCGTCCATATATACCAACACCTCGCTATGCCGCAACTATATATCGCCACCTTTCAATGAACAGTTCCACCCTAGCCAGTAGGTGTTCTTTTCTCCATTGGATGAACGAGTCTTTGAAATTTGACACCAGCACCATTTCTCAAAGTTGAAAAATTAAAACATATGTTTTAATTTTTCAACTTTGACGAAATTGTTTACAACATCTTTAACAATTCTTACAAATATTACTACTGACGAAGATAACTGTAAGTGTTATCGAAACGTTTAGATTGTATAATTTAAATACACCATTAAAAATCCCAAAAAAGATAAGTATTTTATTAAAAGTATGCCAAGTTACCAAACTATCCTGCTTATACAAAAGGTCTACCTAAAATCTTTTCCAAAATTAATTTGAAAACAGTCACTACTTCAGATAATAGTTTGCAAACTCTTTTAGGCAATCCAAAAGATAAAGTGGATAAGCAGGATAGGTCGGGAACTTATAAGATTAATTGTAAAAATTATGAACAAATATATGTGGGACAAACTAAACGACCTATCAAAATTCGCTTTAAAGAACATTTAGCTCATATAAAATACAAACGTTGGGACAAGGCTGCCGTAGCCCTACGTATGTTCGATAAAAATCATGTAGTAGATGAGGTATCATTAATCAAACATGTTAGTAATAAACACGAATGTGATTGTTATGAAAGTTTAGAGATCTTCAAAAACAAACAAATTCTAATGAATAATGATGATCAAGGACCTTCAGGCTACTCTGAACTCATTAAACTTTCATAACTTTCACTTTCACCAGATTAGCAACGAAGCCTTACTCGCTGATGTTGTATATGTTAGAAATTCTCTTTAGTCCGTCCTAGTCGACCGCTGATGATGATAACGTAGCTATCGAAACGTGTTCGGTGTTTTTTAATTTTGTGTGGTACGTGGGTATATTTTGATTGTTACAGATCCTGCCACAGTTCCAGTTTCCAGATTTTTCAATTGCATTGACATTTATTTTTAGATCACCTTGAACAAATTTCCCGCCAAAAGTTTAAACTGGCTCTCTCTCACTCCAAATGACCTTGGCATGAACTGGTTCTATTTTTAGATTTCTAATAATTGCATTGACATATCTATTTTTAGGTCACCTTGAACAAATTTCCCGCCAAAAGTTTAAACTGGCTCCAAATATTCTCTTTCTTTCTCATTCCAGATGGCCTTGACACGAATTGATTCTATTTTTAGATTTCTAAGAATTGCATTGATATATCTATTTTTAGATCACCTTGAACAAATTTCCCGCCAAAAGTTTGAACTGGATCCAAGAGCTCTAAACACTCACTCTCGCAAACATTTTCAGCTCTCACTCAGACACTTACGATTTACACGAAAATTCGACATATTCTCCATATACAAAGCCAATAGGTGAGTGACCTTCAACTGGTCCAGAAACTACCTTTATCACTACTTTGATATTTCAACCAATTTACGCGTGTGGTACAATTAAAACGTGTATTATAAGTTACAAAAAAAAATTAGAGGAGTTTTCTGAAAGGGATTCCGGTTGGACATCACTTGAAGTTTTACATTTTAAAGGTGTTCTTTCAACCTATGTTAAAGTTTCTCACTTCATAGCTTTAAAGCAGGCGGTAGTAAATCTTAAAAACGTGTGAGTGTGGGCCGTTGTTTCAGCATTATATCCTGCTTCACAAGATTTAAATCAAACTTCTAGCTATCCTCATTTTATAGATGTTTTGAATTTTGATTACCACATTCAGCTGGATGATGTAAAAAAATTTGGCAAATTAAAAATCTCAATTAATTTGTATTGGATTTGGGGAAAAAGTATATTTCCGTTTATATTAAGTGAAAATCGCAATAGTGACAGGGAGCCTATAAATTTTTTAATACTTTCTACTAATTATCATGCCGAGGATGATATTAATACAAAAAATAACGCTGTACATCATTTCACTTGGATTAAAAATGTCAACTCTTGTTTCTAATCAACTAACGAATAAGGGGCACAGGAAGTTTACTTGTTACCGATGCTTAAACCATTTTTCTTCACATTACCTTCTACAAAAAGATGCCGCTCACTGTCATCAACTTAATCAGTGATCTGCTAGGTTGCCTACCGAAGCAGAAATGAATTTTCAGTTCAAAAATTTCGTATTCCAAGAAAAGGTGAGAGTATTTTAGAAATGAATACAAATGGTATCGAAAGTGATACTTTATTTCACTCCAAACACATACCTTTCTGCATTGCTTACTATTTGAAGTGTTCATACAATGATTCCCTATCTCGATTTAGCCTTTATAGAGGAAAGGATTGCATTCAGTGGTTTGTTAATGAGCTTTGAAGTATTGCACATTGGACCACCAAAATAATCAATAAAATAATTCCCATGGATACTTTAAATCCCACTCAGGTTGAACACTTTGTAAGCGCCACGATTTGTCACATTTGCAGGAAACCATTTGCTGATTATGACGTAAAAGTTAACACCATAATCATTTTACAGGAGCATTTCGGGGAGCAGCACATCAGGCATGTAACCTAAACTAACGTTCTACCAGGTGTATTTCATAATTTATCAGGTTATGAGTGACATTTCATCATTAGAGAATTGGCTAGTGTTCCTGGTTCGATTTCACTACTACCCATAACATAGAATGGTATATCTTTCGTGAAAGTAACAGAAGGCACTAAAATTAGGTTTCGATTTATTGACTCTTTCAGATGTATGAGCAGTGGTATTGAAAGGTTGTCAGACTATTTGGAGAATAGTAAAACAATGATGAGAGTATTGTACATGATGAGAATTTCTACCAGTTCGCAAAGTGTTATGAGTATATTGATACTGATCAATTGAACGAGACCGATCTCCAATAGTTTCAATCATCTTAATAAAGAATCAGAGAGGTTTCATGCGGTTAACGTTTGTAGCGATAATTTAAATCGTTAAATACTGATTTGTATCTAAAAACGGGCGTTCTACTTTTAGCGGACATTTTCAAAAACTTTCGGCAAACTTGTTTAAGTATCTATTTGTTGATGAAGCTAATTTTGAAACTTTAGATTAAATAAACCACCCCGATGAACTGGAAATTGGTTATATAGTCGAGTTGGGTTTAGATTATCCCATAGAATTACATGAGAATCACAGTGATCTACCGCTGGCACCCAAACATATGGTTCCACCCGCACCTGATACCAACATGAAAAAATTACTGCTTACATTGTATCCAAATCGTTACTACGTACTTCATTACAGAAATTTTAATGTATATTTAAAATATGGATTAAAGTTGGTAAAAGTACACCGTATATTACGTTTTAAACAGGCCCCATGGTTAAAAATATATATCGATTTAAAAATCGCTATGCGTCAGCAATCTCAAAATTAATTCGATAAAAATTTCTGTAAATTAATGATCAATAGTGTTTTTGGGACGGTAATGGAAAATTTACGTAAGCATAAAGATGTACGTTTAGTAACGAAATGGGAGGGTCACTATGGTGTCCGTGCTTACATAACAAATTTTCACAGTTGTACAATATTTGACGATGATATGCTTATCATTAAAATTAATAAGCTTGAAGTATATTTCAATATACGTATATATGCGAGATTCAGTGTTTTAGACGTTTCAAAAACTTTTTTATATAATTGTCATTACGGTTACACGCTACCCAATTTCCATAATAATGCTGAGCTCTTGTACACGGATATGGATAGTCTCAAATACGCCTTTTTAGTTCCCGATATCTATGAATGCATTAAAGAGGACATTGATAAATTCGATACATCTGATTATAATCCTGACAACATCTTTGGACTCCCATTAGTAAATAAAAAAGTCCCCGGCTTAATGAAAGATGAAAATGATGGCAAAATTATGGTGGAATTTGTAGGACGCGAAAATGTATGCTTGCGCGGTTGACGAAAGGGTTGTAAAAAATCAAAGGGTTCTACCCAAACAAGCGTTAGGCAGATCACGATAAGTGATTATAAACACGTTTTGTTTGATGGTGGCGTAATAAGGCTCTATCAATATCTCATATGATAAAAGAAACATGATGTGTTTACCATCAAACAAAATAAAGTCATGCTTAACCCTTATGACGATAAACGCTTAGTAAATTTCGATTTCACTGATAGTAGACCTTGGGGGTATAACTTCCAGCAAACAATGAGCAGTCTTGAAGACAACTTGCAGGAAGAACTGCAGTACAGTAGTGATCAAATCTACAGAAAGTACCTGAAGCGTTCTTTGACCTCCCCTGAAAGCTATACATCTATATTGAATATATTGTAACATACGGTTATTCCTGATGAGTGTTTTAACTGTGTGCTATAAACTCAAAGTGTTCAAATGAAGTTATTATTAAGGCATAATTTGATAGAAAAATTAACTTAGACAACACCATTAAAAGTTTTATGAAATTGTGTGCCGATAAAGGTTCATTAACTTCTAATGAAGTAGATAGGATCTTAGATGATATGAATTCACTTGGTGACATACCCCTTAAAAGGTACATATACAGGTTATTATGGGGTAATTCACTTGTACTTCGACAAATGTTAGCGTAGAAAATATTGTTTATAAAGACACTTTCTCTATTATAAGTGAATGTATCCAGACAGCAGCATATTATGCTAATTATAAGTGCCTCGCTATTTTGATTGAAATATTATTAAACAAAACATTACATATGAGTTTCAACCGTGGGAAAATGAGGAGTACCACAAAATTTACCGCTGGATATTGGAAAACATCGAGAAAGGCAAAACAAATTGATGCTTGGGCTGGAGATGTGGACCAGATTCCGGAATGTGGCCATCCAGTAATTTAAACGATTATAAAAATACTTTAGGTTTACTATATAAGATGATGTAATATTTAAAAATAAAATTACCTTTTTTTATGTGTTTTTATTTCATCTAAAAGTTTCAAACTACTCCTATATTATAAAACTAGATGGTCTTTATTGGTCCATGATCTTTCATCCAATCCCCACCACTTTGCGAATAACTTAGGATTCTTGGAACGAATTATTTTTTCCATCAGGTACACATCGGGATACTTTGTTTTCTGTAATTCGTGTTCATAAAAGCCTCCCAGTACAGGTGATCCTTTGATGTCTTCCAACATGTAGGTGGTTGGGTTAGTAATAATTTGGTGAAAATACTTTTAAATTTACTGATTCGTACTATGTCACCCACACAATAGCGATTCCTATCAACTGTTTCTATGTGATTGTAAGCCTCTAGCTTTGTATGATTACCGACATCTTTGGGCTACATTCATGTGGTTATATGCTTATGATTGTTATAATCTATCGTTACGGTGTCAATTGTATCAATCCATTTATATTTACCCTGTAGGCTGAAGGACTTATTTAGAGCAGACTTAATGGTCCTGATAACACGTTCCGCAATTGCTACCTTCTTTGTGCTATAGGTGAAGTAATGGTTGCTTTTTTTTTAGTAAAATGTTCATTTTAGAAGTCTTTTCCTGCATTTGTCTGCAGATTGGAAGGTTTCCGGCCCGTTTTGAAGATTGTTTGCATGGCCTTGATAACTTCCATGCCCGTTTACGTTTTTAATCCTTTGGTCCACAAGTATTTCGAACAACAGTTAATAACCACTAAAATATACTTATTTTGTTTGGCATATGTGTTAAATTCGGCCAAATCTGCTTGCCAAAGGTCATCAAAACCTTTAATTATTGTACGCCTTCGTTTAAAACTTTTTCTTGCGAGTTTGTGCAATTCGTTGATGAGTTGTAATTTGGACATTTGATACTAATTTATCCACAATTTCTTTAAGTTGATGTAGTTTTTGCTCCAACACTAGATAAGCGTTAAAGTTTCCTTTAAAAGCTTTCTGAACTGCTTTCAGACAAAATCAAGGTATCCTTTACTTACAGCATCACCATCTTCTTCCGGGTCCGCCAACTGTGTCAAACGGTTTCCATCCAAATTCAACCTTGTCGATAAATAGTATTGTTTGGTGATGACATCTTGAGGATCTGAGGGGTTGGCAACATTGCTGAGTTTCTTATTCTCGATATCGAATTGATTATCATGAATAAGTTGAAACTGAGGGGTTATTTTCTTGAATTGATACTCAATTTGTCAAGGGGCATTCTAGTTATGATAGGTCGACATCAATGCATCCCCATTTATATTGTTTAGAAAACGGTTGTTTGGTCTTTCAATGTATCTTCATACAGTTCTTCCACAATTGATATAATATCAATTACGACACCTGTGTTTCTAGCCAATTTTCCTGTCCACAATACTTCTAGATCTACATCATTCCAATATTTATATTCAATCGATCTGTTTGTTAATTCCTTAAAAACCAAGCTCCACCTCCCTGAGTTGTAGGTGATGATGCTGACAGCAATGGTTTGATTATTTGTGTATACTTTTCGCCGCGGCTTCCTCGAATCTGTCCACTTACATCATAATCTCGCTTTGCAACATTCGTAGCTTCCAAAATACGTTTATAATTCTTTCTGTCCTTTGAATTAACGAGATTTAAATCGAGTTCATTCATAATAAGCAGATTGTATAAACCTGGAGTCCCTTTACATGTGCCACCTTTAATAATCATATCGTTTCCTTTAATTGTAACGGGAGTATTATCAATTGTTCATTTGTCTGTTTTGGTATCACAGTAGACTCCATAAGTGTGATCAACAGCACATTCAAGATCCGTCATAATACGTTCAACGTATATACGAGGTAATTCGTAGTGCTGCTCGAGAAATTCTTCTGAGATGGGTTGATTACAGGAATCGTCTTCGATACTAAAGGTTCTTCTTCCTCAGTATTAATCCCTCCTATGACAGATGTATCTAGGAAAGATGATCTGCGAAGACTTGGAGGGGGATTTCTTTAAAAATACGGAAGCTGAGCTAATGGGCTAGAGGATGAAGTAAATCCTGGAGTCCTTTGAGCTATCAGGCTAGTGGGAGTAGTAGCATACTTTCTTCGAAATATGAACAGGGGTGGGTTTTTGGGTTTAACGTCAATGGGCGCCCTTTTAGGTGTTTTTTTTGTCAGGATCGATTTTATTTACTATTTCAGTTAGAGGTTCGATTAGATGCTTATACTTTTAAATGTTCTCTCATTATCAATCGGGAAGTTTTAATACTGTTATATTTCTGCCGTATTATTTTACGAGCCTGAGTAATGTTTCGCTTTAGTATCATCTCCTAATTATCCGTTGTACCAAAATAGGGTTTACCCTGTCAATACCTAAACCGATGAGTAACTACTAAACCACTAAAAGCAGTTTATTGTATTATATAGTGTGTAGTAAAACAGGTTTACCGAACAGGTATCGGTTCATCTTGAACAGATAGCTGTTTACACTAAACAAGTAGCTATTAGTATCTAAACGTGTCAGTAACTACTGAAATTATTAGATAGTGTGTAGCAAAACGGGATTACCGAATAGGTACCGGTTTACCCTAAACAGACAGCTGTTTACCCTGAACAGATGGCTGTTTACACTAAACAGGTAGCTGTTAATACCTAAACGGCGTCAGTTGAAGTGTTATATATTCATCAATCCTTTTCCTATAGAGATCATTATTAACTTCGGCATTCTTGTTTATGAGCATGAAATCGAACGGATCTACCCAACACCTTGAACACATATCCCGAAACAACTTCATGCTTATGGTAGTACTTATAAGATCCTCACACACGGGTTTTAGGTTTGATTCATCTTGCTCAAATAATATAATTAGATTTGCATTATCACGAATTAATTCCTTCGGAATTTTACTGTAAGTTTGACCCAAGTAGAAACAGTTAATATCGTTATGCCTAACCATAGAAAAATATGCTCTTATTTTATTTTGCTTTTTACAAGCGACATCATAGAAAATGAAAATAGAGTTTGATTTTGCACAATTATGCTCAATCACATCGTGATTATCACTGAACGTAAAGTAACCTATATCCTTTATCGGAAGTAAGATTTCCTGTAAAAGTTTGTACTTGTTCTGATTCAATGAGGCAATGAGTGTACATATACATGTCTAAATTCCAAGCCATTTTGCTCGGTAATTAGACTGATCATTGTGTTTGTTTTACCGGAATTGGAGGGACCTCATATAGTACTTCGTATACTATTAGGAAGTAAATCACCATGTTTTGAAGAACCAGACTTTTCCTCATCAAAGTCATGATTTTGAATTCGAAGTTTTTGTTTCTGAGCATGGAGATCTGATAAAATCATTTAACTCACAGCATCAATATTCTTTGCGACAACAGAAGTGCATGGTCGACTCTCGCGAAAATCGTCAAAAGTGGATCTTCACTTTTGAATTTTGCAAACCATTTTTAGACCATGGTTTTGGACGTCGCTACATCATCAAACAACAACTTTAGTTTTTCACGCATTGCTGTGCCGTTAAACCGTATCGAAAGTCATACAAAGTTATCACACGAAAATTACGTTTCGGAATATCCACCTTTTCACAAACTTACTACTTTTAAAATTCCACTGAAATGAAACTGCTCTATTTACAATCAAACTCAAATTTTTCGATTATGACAATCGCAGAACCTTAGCACTGCAAGGAGTGCTTGAACATTAGCAGTGATCCTCGTATACCATAACATAAGTTATAGAATCCGCACAAATCTTTAATCGGCATATACCAAACGAATCCACTTACAGGCAACATACGAATAAACTGTAGAAAATATTCGAGATGATATTGACTGCTCCGGGCTTGAATCACGGTTCCGGCATATACGTTTTGTAAGTGTATAGTGGATAAAGTGGTAGCCTTTGGCTAAAATTCGCACGCTATAAATCAAAGAAAATAAAAATGTAAACATAGAAACCAAATACGTTTGGTTCGGTGTTGATGAAACAAAAAGTAATGTAAGAAAATGTGTAGCCAACAATATTGTGGGAAGATTAACACCAAGTAAAGCTGGAATTCCGCAGTAAGATATTGGACAAACCAAAAATTCTACTGTAGCAAGATTCGCTAATGATTTGGCTTCATATACTTTGGTTAAATGGATTTTTAAATGAACGTGTTAATAATCCATTCAGATGTAGCTCGTTACACCAGCTTGCGCGTTAAAACTGTTTTGCAAATTTTACTTCTTGAGGGCATGTCATAATAAGGTGGCATATAAAGTACGGGTTAACTTGGCACAACCAAGGTATTAATTAGTCAGGTTAAAATTAATGCAGTATCGCAAACCCGCACCACTACTATCACAGACAGTGTTAACAGGTGGGATTTTCCATCATTAAAGAAATAATAGGTTCTTACGATAATTTGTCTTCTTTATGTAGAATTATTTCAATAAGCAATGGCTGCGGAGATTGTTTTTTTTTAGTGCAAAGCATTCAAGTGATAGAAGATTTTTGTAAAGAACTGTTTTTGGTTCCTCGCCCTGAAGTGCACAGTGGCAGACAAATTAATACTGTTTAAACAAAAATTAGGATACACACTCATAAAGTGTGATTTTTGATATTTTTCTTAATTTTGATTTTCTGCACATTTCGGTGTACGGTTGGGGCAACAAAAATGGTACACTATGGTTTTACAAGTTTAATCGGCATATCTACTTTAAGTAGTACCTGACCCTGATACATAACAATTACAGTTCGGGTAAACTTTAACGCAATGCATCGATGAATAAGTGGAATGCTCTGATCAATTGTTATCTTATTATATTATGCTTTAGAATACACCACAACAAAAACAAATGTTGGTCTGATATTTCAAAGTAATTGCCGTAATTAACTGTTCACGGTTTTGGGCAATGAAATGTAGTCCTTGTTGGTCTTGAATTGTCTTCGTGACCAAACCCCAAACGTTTTCAATTATATTGAGATCTGGGCTTTTTGCTGGCCACGGTAACAAATGAACGTTGGATTCCTGAAGCCAATTTCGTACTATCCGTGACGTGTGTATAGGTGCATTATCCTTGTAACAATAAATTTATTACAACCACACTAAAAATTCAAAAGTTAAATAAGATAATATTATATCTTAACTTACTTGTTGGAAAATGTAGTCTTCTTCACCATATAAAACTTGAACAGAAGGAGTCATGATAGTTTCCAGAATGTCTAAACATGCTTCGGAATTCATGCGCCCGTCAATTATCCAGCAAACTCCTGGCCCGCGATGGCTTACCAAACTCCATACATTTACAGAAAAACGACTACTACGTTTTTTAAAATTAACGTATTCCGTTTCGTATCGGGTTCTAGCGGGTCGAAATACTTTTAGAGGTGGACTGTTAGTACTACTGAAAGTTTTTTCAAGGCTGAAAATAACTCGACTCCAAAACTCCAAAGGCTCGTTGATATATCGCCTGGCAAATTCTAAACGACATCGTTTGTTATCATATGTTAATAATTCTTTAGTGACCGGTTCGTATTGTTTTATTCCAACTTCTTTTAATCTAGCCCGGACCGTTGCACGACGTCCAGGAAATTATGTTTCATTTTTAGCAATACTGTAGCTCGTAAAAGGATGATCTCTTACATACGCAACTAATTCTTCGTCCTCAGCTGGTGTAGATATTCTTCGTCTACCACTACCGACCGCTCTCGCTATCGTATTTTCGACAGTCCATGTAATTCGCACTCGTCCAACAGTAGATCGCGACACATTTAATAATCGAGAAATTTCGCGAACGCTTTGACCACTCTCTAACTCAGCAACGATGCTAGCTTTTAAATCAATGGTAGTATGAACAGGCGTTTTAGAAGCAATCATAGAAATACTATTAAAGTAATAAGCACATATTACCCTTATTTATAAATATTTACGTACCTCCACTAACTCTACTCAAACTGATTACGACCATTTAATTAACACTAATACAGAAGAAAATGACTACTAAACGAAACAAAAGAAGATTTAGAAAGCGCAAATAACTAATTATTCAAAACCCTTATTTGTCATACTGTCATTACTACTTGCCCATTGAACTTGTAAAACCATAGTGTACCATTTTTTGTTGCCCCAACTGTACATATCTGTATATTTATAACTAGGATAGGATTTGTATGCACTTAAAAATGCCAAAATATGCATGCACTTATGCACTATAAAATGCTGAAATATGCACTTACATATGCTCTTAAAATTGGAGATATATGCATTAAAAGCAATATTTTATAGAAAATATGCGTTTTGCAGTTCGAAACAGAAATCAAAAATAAAACTAATCACATTAATTTATTTTTTTATAAAAGATATTACAACTTTACAAAATAAATTTAGCCTGTATATTAAATGAATTACTATTTACAATTATATACATTTTAAATTATCAAAAGTAAAACTTTGTCGATTGTCTGTAAAAATATTTTTATACTTGAAAACTCTTTTCAACATCGCAAGATGTAACTAGACGTATTTATAATTGTTGAATTCGACTATACTATTTTCTTTCAGTTCATCTGCGATAGTAGCTTGACCAGTTGTTGCGTCATCTATTTTTTCTAATTAAGGCAAAACCTACATTTTTTTCTAAAACATATTTCATTTGTTTAACTAACAGCAGTTCCTCTTTAATTCCTTTCGCATTAACTACGTTTTGTGCATTTTGTATACAAAGTGCATCATCTTTGTTAAATATGTTTACCATTTCTTTAATTGTATCAAAGCAATTTGAATAATATTCTGCTGCAGACAGCCAGGTACCCCATCTTGTTATTACAGGCTCTGGGGTCAGTGGTATTTGGTGTGCTATTTCCTTAAATGCCTGTATACGATGCGGAGCTTTACGAAAGACTTTCTTAACGTTTGAAATTAAATTATTCACTTTCGGATGTACTTCCCGCACTTTTCCGCGACTCTGTGTAATCCATGTGCTAGGCAGGCGAGATGAATCATCTACGAGTATAAGACATGAAGGCCTGCTCCAGCCTTGAGCATGTAAGGTGCTGCATCAGTAACAAAAAGGAGCACTCTCTCGCACTGAATACCCTGGGGCCACAAAAGAGCCATGGAATCATTAAACAAATTTGCAATTGCCGAATTATTTGTATTTTCAAAAACATCCATGGTTAAAAGATATGAACTGGTATTCACCTCTCCAGTTAAAATGCCTATTATAACGTTAGCAACGTATCTGAAAATAAATTTTTACTAGAATAAATCTTTAGTTGCAACTACAAACTTAAATCATTATTTAAAGAACAATACATTTTAAAAACGAGTAAAGGTGAAATTCGACAAAGAAATATTCTTGATTTAGTAAAACCTTCGTATTTAAGTTTCTACGTACCTGCCAACGCTGTCTGTAGCTTATCAATCGAAACCCAAATATAATTGTCACCTACAGCTCTTCTAATTAATTGGATGGTATCATGGTACAAGTTAGGTAAGTAATTTTTTCTAAGAGTAGATTCATCAGGCATAGGGGTTTTTGAAATTTCTTCTAAAAAATTTCGAAATGCGGGGTTAATCTTGCTTAATGGAATGTCCGCAGCCACTAACGCACTACACAGTTTTTTATTAAATTCCGCAGATTTATTACTAGCACTACTTAAATTATTAAGACATCCCGGCAACAGAGACTGTTTTTTAGTTTTTAAACCCACACACTTTATAAATAAGTGATGTTATGGTAATCGTATAAAGTATAAAAAGCGTTTTAATAATATAATAAAGAAATAAGTGTAAAAATGTTCTCTAAAGAAGATCGTTAAACTAACTGGAGATACAAACCATTCACCAAAAATAATGCCTTTGACTCAGTAAGTAAATTAAAGTAGGGTGGTTCAATCTTTTGATTTGCTTAATTACGACACTTTATGCTCGGTTACTTCCACTGAACATAAATAATAAAAATGCAATGTAACACTAATAACAAAGATCTCGGACTCCAAGTAATTTTTTAATTATGCTCGGAATAACTAAACCGAGGTTGTTTACAATAAAAATTTTATCAAAATGTAAAAAATAAAATATATACAAACTATGTTTATTAACAGTTAAAATGATAGGGTTATATAAAATATATCTTAAAACTAGTAATAGCCTTAAATTACTAATTAATTGTTATAAATATTAATTCCTGTTCATAATTTTGTACACAAACTTTTTAATAACCTCTGGTATCTAAACGATTACGGAAATGTCAACCAAGGTGATGTCATCTTTGCACCAATATTGCGCAATATCTCGAAATAATACTTTACGTTGTAATCCACACCTAAAAATGGAATTTTCCTTCTTATAAATTTATCTTCATGAAATTGAATAATCCGTTTATTGCATTCTCTCGAAATTCAGATAAAAATTGGGTTCTAATTTAGATCTGCATTAAACGCAAAACGCAATCGTAAAATGAAAGCGTACGTAAAAGTGGAATTAATTGTCAAAAGCGGCAAAATTAAAAGTGTAAAAGTAAAAAAAAGAAAGTGCCATTAAATCAATGGCACTTTTCACAAAATTTAGGGGGAAACCCAAAAATTGCTTCCTAATCAACACAACATTCATCAGGAAATGAAAAAATGGACGCTTTAGGATGTCAGATGATATAGCCGTGCGCAAAAAATTTGTCAAAGAATTAAGTCAACGATGACGCATTGCACGAAAATATTGAGTAGAAAAAATAATTTAAAGAAGTGCGAGTATAAACCTTTAAGAAGATATGCACTTAAGTTACACCAAAATGCAAATTAAGTTGCCTACCTCATACTTACAAATCATTAATAAATAAAATTTTTCTTATATGTACAACTAAATGAATGAAGAACCTAAATTAGGGTATATTTTAATACAACTCAAAATGGGTTGTTACAACTTTTGGTGTTTTAATGTGTTAAGGAAGGTGTTGTGTTACTTGAAACCGCTTGTTTGCACTGACTTTATCCTCACACACTGTACAAAATAATATTTTATCGTCGGTCGTAAAAATCTCGAATTCGCGAACGTAACTTCGCAGAGTTACAGAAACGGGTCGCTTTTCTTTTCCTATCCTTAGGACACAAAGTTCTGAACTCAACTATGTAAATTACAATAACAAGTACAACAGTTACAGGCAGGTAGGATGTTCCAAGAAATATTTATGAAAGCTGTATACCTAAAAGGTATAATCCTCCAGTTATTAACAATAGGACAGTAGCATACTTAATACTCAGAGGATGAATAATCTGTAAATACTTCCGACTGTAAAAATAAATCCTCTTGGTAATTTCCATGTTAAAAATAAACACAAAATAAAATTTAAAAGAATAATTTTTTAAATAGTCATTTTTAAATCACATGCAAAAGTAACTGTAAAATGCAAAATGCGAGCAAAAACGTACAAAATATGCACTAACATTAAAATATTACGAAATATGCATGCATTTAGAAAAATCATTAAACTATGCATTTATATGCACTTTCAAATTCACATATGTGGTGCACATACTCATAAAACATGTTTATACTTCACTTTGCATATGATTAAGTAAGCAAGTAAGCAAAAAACATGCAAATGCATAGAAATCCTAGCCCTATTTATAACATATTTCAACGAAATTTTTTTCATAAAATTTCGACCTTTAGTAATAAGAATGTAGTTTGTCATAACACAAGTTATCTAAATGAACGCAATAAAATACAAACGCTACCTCACCACTGTTGCATGATATTTATATTGGGCAGTATAGTTTTTGCTTTCTTCACGTACCCACACTAAGTAAGTAAAAGAAAAAATTTAAACATTAACAGGTATTTTATTGGCATGACAAGAAAAAAAAAAGAATTATAGTGCAGCAAGTTCATAAGAAATACACTTGGCCGTTTTAAACGATTTTTCACATAAATTTTCAATATGTTTTGTTTTCCAAGTGCATTCTAACGCAGACTGTAGTGGGATAAACGGTACTTCCGATGTAATTTGTACAGCGTTAACTTCTCCGTCTGGGTTAATAAGATTCAAATTTGCATAAATGCATCCCCAATAACACATTAAGGCCTTATCTTCAGGAAACTCAAAATTATTCAACATCCTCTCGACCAAGACGGGATCTACTTCTGTCTGTTCCAAACACTTATTATTAAAATGGTTAATTACGTCAGCCCATTCTTCCAAAACAGCTTCAGGTATCTTAAATCATTATGGTCTATGTATTCACAGAAATAGAAATAAATAATTTACCTGTTCGGTTGCAAACACTACTACGGCACATAGAACAAAAAAGGTAATTAACAACTTCATGTTTGATCTTATTTTATGCATAACATGTAATTATATCCCCACGTCTTATATACCTCAGAAAATTACAACCTATCACTTTTCTAATAATTTGATACAGATAACGTTAACCATTAATTATTTTCTTACTTAATTGGAAACGGTTTGGCGTTATCTAACTTAAGGCCATGCCTCAAATTACGAATATTATTTTTTATTATGAGCTTGGTGAGATTAATTAAGATGGTCTTTTCTTATTCGACAGTCATTGTTTGGTGGGGGATCAAAATTGCATGTTCGGATATAGATACTTACTGTAAATGTCTTTCCCAATTTTTGCAAGAGTTGTACAGGATTGCCGAATATCTGGGTGATTTATTTTTTAACTTTTTTTACTAACTTACTAATGTAGCAATAATCCACGCGTATTTATAATTCTAACAAAATTGTTTCAAATTCCTTGAATTAACGCACCTCACTGTAATAATCTTAGTTTTGTTCTTAACTAGTAAAATCCATTATCAATATTTTGCACTCGGCGTATTATAGAGTCGTAAATAACGCTGACGCCGGAATGAAGAAATTAGTTACTTCAGAATTGCTGATAATTAAAATTGTAAGTAGACCTACAGCTATTTATAACAATAGGTTAACAATAGTTTAATCGTGAAATGCCGAGTAAGCACAGTTATATCATAAGGTAGAATTAAAGTAATAATAAAGAAAACAAACAGCTCTAATAATACTCAGACTCGGGTTGCTATTTAACCATCAAGTGAACCCGTGAACACAACACCACAAAGCTATCTTACATTACTAAAATTATACTTTTCGATGGAAGAATTAACACTAAACGGAAGTTTAGAATTTTTATATTTTTAACATAACACAACCTTCACTCCATTTCCTTGCGGGAGGCAAAACAATCCCTACCTCTTATTTATTTTTCACTTCAATCTTTCTCCATGCTTTCCTATCCCTGCATACCTCCCTACCTTCTGCAAAATTCATGCATTGTCTTTAACATGTCCTTTTATTTTTAAAACTCCTTTTATCATACATACTACTACATTCAGGTTTTACGCGGCTTACCGGACGCACAGTACAGCATCCTTTTTACTCTTAAGCACTTTTCGATCACATGCTGGAGAGCAACCATCTGATCACGATATCCTCTCCCTGGCATGAAGCCACCCTGCACATCCCAAATCTTAGTTTGTTTTGTTTTTCGTACTCTATCAATCAGTATTCTTGCAAATACTTTACCAGGTACACCGAGCATACTTATTCCTCTGTAGTCCTTGCAATCACTCTCGTTCCCCTACCCTTATACAGTGGTACAATGATCGCGCTCTTCGGATTCCTCGGCACTTTTCCGCACGTAAGTCATACATTGAATAATACACACATCTTCGTAAAAGCTTTGCACCTCCATACTTTAGCATTACACCAGTGATTTCATCTGCAGCTGCTCCTTTACCGTTTTTCAACCTTCCTACCTTTTGTCTACCTCATTTAACCCTTCAGACTTACTTTCCTCGCTACTGTACAGCTTTTCGAAATAATCTTACTAGCTCACTTCACAATCGTCCCATACTATTTCGTTGCTCGTATTCATCACCTCTTCAGCGTTCTATTTTGGGCCACGTTTTGTTTTTTTTGAGCCATTTCCAGAGGAGTTTTTTGTTTCAAAATCATTCTGCATTTTCTCTCCTTTCACAACCATCACTTCCTCTTTACTTATTCTAACTGCTCTTTCGCTTCTTTGTTACTTAATTAGTACACATCATACAATCGCTTTTTTTCAGTCTCATTTCTTGCAGCAACCATTGACATGTACGCATTCTTTTTTTCTTACATACTGCCTTTTTTGCCGATTCACTCCACAAAGCACATTTTTTCTGTCTACCTACAGTCACTCTTCTACATATCCGCACGGCACAAGTGACAACACCGTTTTTCAAGCATATCCATGGTCTTTCAACGTCAGTATATTTTATTTGTTCGTTCCACACTTTTTCATTCACATTCAACTCTTTACTCACAGCAACTAGTTTGTCTACCCTAATTCTGAACGTTCGCACTACGTTTGCTTTCCTTCTCAAACCGTAAAGTGGCCCGATCCACACCCCGATCCGCGCATTACTTTTTTGTCTGTCGCCAGGTTTCATCATACTCTATCAAGTCAATCATACTTTTAGATTCACCGCTTTGCCATTTTTATGTTTAAACCACGTATTAGATACAGACTTCTATCCACACAGATGTTCACCAGGCGTTCACCATTCTCCTTGATTCTTTGGTCTCCGAACTTCCTAGAACGCGTTCAGTATGTTCTCTCCGTACACCCACCCATCCGTTCACATTTCCCAATATTATTACTCTTTCGTTTGGCTTACATACATTCAACACGTTCTCTACATCATTCCAGAAGTTTTCATACGCTTGGTCTCTTTCTCCATTCACCGGTCCATAATATTCAATAAGAAAAATTCTTCGAAACTCCACTTTCATTCTAACCCACGTTTCCCCGGA
>JARFJB010002135.1:97500-135000 GCA_036346205.1 Vesta saturnalis
TACGAAAGTAGATGCTGAGAAACTAAAAAAATCTCTAGATAAATGTGCATCTAGTGAATTTAAAAGTAAACCCTTAGTTAAACACAGACCAAGAATGGTTTTCAGAGGAATTGATAATGACATTAATAACAATTTGTTCGACGTTATTCTAGAGCATAATAAGTCAATAATAGACCAACGAGGTGGTTTAAATAAATTTAAAGAAGATTTTAAAGAATGTTTCCCATTTAATAGTTATAAGGGAAAGTTTTGTGAATTTAGTGCTGTAATTGAGGTTGAACCATCTCTACGTAGATGGTTGTTGGATAATCCAGTTAACTTAAATTGGCAAATAATTAGAGGAGAGGACTTCATTTCTATACTCCAGTGTTATCGGTGTTACGGTTTCAGACATTTTAAAAATCACTGTACTGAGAAAGTTCAAATTTGTGGTAATTGTGGTGGTAATGACCATATTTATAAGGACTGTAAATCACAAATTAGTAAATGCGTGGTTTGTATTCGTGCAAATGAAGTAAATAAGGACCTAACAGAACACAAATTAGACATGTATCATCATGCAAAGTCGTCACTCTGCCCTACTACGTTAAAAATTAAATCGAGTATAAAATCCAGTATTGACTATTATGGATAATTTTACACATGTTATTAATTTTGCGCAAATTAATCTTGGGAAGGGCAGAGGGGCAAATCAAAATTTAGTTAAGATTGTAAGTGAAAAACACTTAGACTTTTGTTTATTGCAAGAACCTTATATTAAAAAATGTGCTGTAAGTGGTTTCCCAAAAACAATGAGAACAATTAATTGTAAAGTAGATTTTCCTCGCAGTGCAGTGTTAAATACAAACTTAAAACTTCATCATCTGTTAATTGTAAATTTATCGTGTGAGCTAATCACTGTATCAGAAATAACTACCGAATCATAATCATTTTATGTTATATGTGTTTATCTTCCACCAAAAGGAGGAAAATTTAGTGAAGATGAATTAATAATGAAATTTACACGTACCCTTGAAAATATTCCGCAAAATAAAGTTGTTTTAATTGGAGGAGATTTTAACGCTAAACATTCAATGTGGGGTTCTCCTGTTCAAGATCAAAGGGGTGCAATAATTTGTCAAATTTTGGATAATAATGGATATAATGTTTTAAATGATGGTAATAGTCTCACATTCATTGGTCCAAGAGGAAACAGTTAAATTGATCTGACTGCAATTAATTATTTAATGTACAGAAAAATTACGGGCTGGACCATATCACCTGATGAAACCCTATCTGATCATGTACTTATAGAAGGATCAATTCTTATGCAAAAGAATACTGCAGATAAAAATCTGTTTTTGGATAGACGTTTTTGTAATAAGGAGACAGATTGGCATGTTTTTGATGAAGAATATAAAAAATTTATACCAAAGTTAAGACAATATCTTGCAAAATGCGTTGGAACTGATGTAGATAATATTGCAAACAAAATTAATCAAGCAATTATAACATCTAGTGAAAAATCTATGCCTCTATTACGCAATTTTGTCAAAAGTGTGCCCTGGTGGACTCCGGAACTTACAAAATTAAGAGCAAATGCTAGAAGATTAAGACGACGTTACCAAAGAGCTAGGCAGAATCAACGTGAAAAACTAAATAATGAATACCGAGTAGCAAACGCAATGTACAGGGTGTCCCAAATTGGATAGTTTTGCAAGGTATCTCGAAAACTAGAAGGGTTAGAGAAAAAGTAGTTAAGATGTCATTACTTATTTTTTGATTAAACTAACCATGGTTCAATCAGATCTTCAGTAGGTTGTTGCATTTTCAAGCTACAGGGCGATTTTCGAAAATTGCCAAAAACTGTCTCTTCAAATATCTTTTTTATTTTAATAAATATCAAAAAAATGTAGAGGGACTTTTGATAGACAAACCAAAAGATAGTCCAGTGCAGAGCACTATATTTTTTTAAAGGGTCCAGGTAAGTAGATATGACAAAAACTTATGTTTTTTTAATGGGACACCCTGTATATTTTGGGTCAGTTCGTTTCCATTTCTAATCCTCTTTCACCTAATATAACATATGACAGATATATTTCTTATAGTTTATGCTATAGGGTAAATTATGTGTCACATATATCAATAATGTCGTTTATAAATAGAACACTCTATAAGTTTTATTATAATGTTGTTTATAATTTATTTTATTTAGTAAACAAAATATTAATGAACGGTATTTTTGCTGTATGGTGGTCAAAAGAATTGAGATGTATTATTTTATCACACAATTCATAATAAATAATAATAGTAAGTAAGTATATATTTAATTATTTTTATTTACATTTTTTAAGTTAATAATGTTAGTTGCATAGGTCCATGTAATCATTTAATTATAATTATTGTTTTTGTTGAATCCCTAATATACGCATTCAACAAATAACCTAAAATAAGTATATTTAGGGTCTGCCATAAATAAATGTAATACGGATCAAGTAGCCCTGGATACTGTCACCATCGAATCTTAACAAAGAAGACAAATGAATAATTTTCAAGTGTCAAAATTTGACAATCGCAATAAGTCACTATCTATAACATTAAATATGAATTTTGAGAATTTCGAAAAATACGACATGTTCGTAGCCTACATCGAGAGCGGAAAAAACGCAAATGCTACGTCTGAATTGTATTTCCAAAGATACCCTGAAATAAGACAGCCGGAAGTAAGAACTTTTAAAAGGCTTAATGACAATCTACGAGAACATGGATGTTTCAATAAACCTCGGAATTATAACAGAAACAACGAAGAGAAAGAGATGAATACTTTGGGGTACGTACATGCTAAACATAAGATGTCTTTAAGGGAAATTGAAAAGGAAATAGGTGTTGCAAGAACTACGGCAGGAAGGATTCTAAAAAAGCATAAGTTTAAACCTTATCGGACATCTGCCCGACAATTATTGCGTCCAACCGATAACCAACGAAGAATTCAGTTCGCTGAGTGGTATATTGGAAAATGTAACGTAAATCCCACTTTTATTCCAACATAATATGGGTGATGAAGCCCGCATTACTAGTGCGGGAATATTTAATAGACATAACGAATTATGTTGGAACGATATAAATCCCCATTTAGTGCGGGGTATAACGAGACAAAGAAGATTTGGGTTTAATGTTAGTTGTTTTCTTAACCACAACAAACTTGTATATTGTATATTTGAAGACACACTTACGGCTGTTGGGTATGTGGATATTTTGGACACAAATTTAACTGAAATACTTGAGGACGAGGTGTTAGCTGAGGACACGTTCTGGTTTCAACAAGATGGAGCTCCTAGCCACAATTCTTTAATTGTAAGAGATTATTTAAATGAGAAATTTCCTAGTCAATAAATTGGAACCAATGGATCGGCAAGGTGGCCTCCACGTTCGCCAGAGGTTAACCCTCTTGATTTTTTCGTGTGGGATTTTTAAAAATAAAATTCATAAGAATGATTTTAATAACAAAGAAGATTTACTACATTGTGTTCAAAAGGCATTTAGAAAAATAAAACCTACTCAAATACTGAATACTGTAAGATCTGTACGTAAAAGATGCCAACTGATCATTCGAGAAAATGGAGGACATTTTGAACATTTATTGTAGTTTTATATTTGGGCAAGGAAATTTAATTTTTAATTTTTTTAATTTTGCAATTGTGTTATTTTAATGTATTTGTAAGTCTTTGTTTAACCGAGATTATGTATTTCCTTATTTACTTCAAAATTGTTACTAACTTCTTTTATATTTATTATTTTAACATACCTACCTATCTTTGAGAGATAAAATCATACAGTTATTCATATTTCATTTATTTACTATATAAAATAAATTATAAACAACATTATAATAAAACTTACAGAGTGTTCTATTTATAAACGACATTATTGAT
This sequence comes from Vesta saturnalis, assembly GCA_036346205.1. NCBI lineage: Eukaryota > Metazoa > Arthropoda > Insecta > Coleoptera > Lampyridae > Vesta > Vesta saturnalis. The sequence goes on from JARFJB010002135.1 coordinate 101,412, forward strand.
ATATGCGACACATAATTTACCCTGTAGCATAAACTATAAGAAATATATCTGTCATATGTTATATTAGGTGAGAGAGGATTAAAATGGAAACGAACTGACCAAAAATATACAGGGTGTCCCATTAAAAATATATAAGTTTTTGTCATATCTACTTACCTGGACCCTTCAAAAAATATAGTGCACTGCACTGGACTCTCTATTGGTTTGTCTATCAAAAGTCCTCTACATTTTTTGATATTTATTAAAATAAAAAGATATTTGTAGCTTGAAAATGCAACAATCTACTGAAGATCTGATTGAACCATGGTTAGTTTAATCAAAAATATGTCATGACATCTTAACTACTTTTTTCTAACTCTTCTAGTTTTCGAGATACCTTGCAAAACTATCCAATTTGGGACACCCTGTACAAAGAAACAATTAAAAATACACGTATAAAAGAATGGCAAGAGTTTTGTTCTGCAACTAGTGGTAAAGATCCTTGGGGAACTGCATACAGGGTAATTAAATCAAAAAGAAAAGATCAGATGCTCCCTCGTGTGTTAGAAAAGGAGATAGATCCTTTACATCGAGCAGTTGTGAAACTGCTGTTGAACTTTAAAAACTTTTTTCCAGATGACTATGAAACTGATGACAACAAAATACAAAATGAAATTAGAAGATCTTGGGATGCCATTAGTGGAGGTCAAAATGATCGGGAAATATCTGAGAAAGAAATAGATAGAGCCTTGCGTAGATTAAACCCTAAAAAGCACCAGGACATAATGGAATAACATCTGATGCAGCATTACGTGCTTTTGAAGCCGCACCTGATGTTCTTGTTCTCTTTTTCAACTTATGCCTACATCATGGAAAATTTCCAACATGCTGGAAAGTGCAAACCGTCAAGTTTATACCCAAAAGGTAATAAACAAGATAATGGTGACCCTAAGAACATTCGACCCATTAGTCTGCTACCTGTTTTAGGTAAAGCACTAGACCGTATATTAACAACACGAATTGAGTATTGTATTAGTTTGTCTGGAAGATTTAACCCTATACCGTTCGGATTTGAACGCAGAAAATCAACTTTGGATGCTATTGGAGCGGTTGTTAATAGAATTAGGGTAGCTAGAACCAATGGTAATTATTGTGTTTTAGTCTCAATAGACATAAAAGGAGCTTTTGATAATGCTTGGTGGCCTAATATCGTTTGGAAACTAAATCGCCGAGATTTTCCAAAAAATTGGTTAGTGTTAGTGAAAGACTATTTTAATAACAGAAGTTATAATTTTAGATTGCACCGTGACGCCTAAAATATGTCGTGGCTGTCCGCAAGGATCTTGTTCAGGACCAGTATTTTGGAAGTTATTATATGACAGTATTTTACGAGAGAAGTTACCTGAAGAATCAGAAATAGTGGCATTTTCAGATGATACGGCTTTAATTATAACCGCGAGGCAGTATAACACTAAAAAAACGGACAAATGATGCTTTGAAAATTCTTTATACATGGGCTGTCAGTTGTAGACTTACCTTTAATGCGAATAAAAGTGAAGCTGTATTTTTGGAAGAAGACCAAATCAACCTCGACCACCTTTTTTGCTTGCCAATGAACGCATCTATTGCAAAGACTGCATTACCTACTTGGGGGTTATCATACATAACAAGCTGAGTTGGAAACAGCACATTAAAACGGCAAGGGATAAAGGTAAACAAATAGCTCATCGTATAGGAGCTGCAGCTCGATTATCTTGGGGTATCAAAGGTCAAGGGTTAGTACGAATATACGAAGGAGCTGTGCAACCGGCAATCCTGTACGCTGCACCAATTTGGGTAGAAGGCTTAACTAGGGTTCATGAGAAGAGACAGTTACTTAGTGCGCAAAGAATACTAGCCATTAAAGCAGCGCGTGCCTATTCCACGACCTCTACTGAAGCTGCGCTGGTACTCAGTAATCTTTTGCCAATAGATTTGGCTGCTAAGGAGTTAGCAGATAGAAGAGCACTTTTAAAATATAATAACGAGGCAACCCTAGCGGAGATTGATTTAGCAGGCCGAAAAATTGAAGAAGTAGTAAACATTACTCCATTAATACATCCAGCCGAACAACATTGTTTTCAATATAAGATAGGGTAAGACACTGCAGGTATAACAAGATGTTATACTGATGGCTCACTTCTAGATGATGGTAAAGCAGGCTTCATTTCTTATCTCTAGAGGAGACTCGGAAATCCACTCAACTCAATTTACCCTAGCAGAAAAGTCTTGTATTTTTCAATGTGAACTTTTTGCAATAAAAGAAGCTTTACTATATATTTATAATCATCGGGATGTTCTGAAGGAAATGGCCATAATATCGGACAGCTTATCCTCTTTAAATGCTATGTCTAATATGCTTTCTCCAACAGAACTTTTAATGGAAACCTGGCAACGAGCACTAACCTTATCACAATATAACAAGGTAACTTTTCACTGGATTCCTTCTTATTCTGGTATTTCAGGAAATGAACGCGCAGATCAATTAGCTAGGGCAGCTGCTTACAGCGAGATCCCACCCAGTTACAGTCAGATTGGGATATCGGTAATTAAGAAGCTGCTTTGAAAACGCTACGTCGAACAGAGGAATGAAAGATGGCAGCAAGCCACTGTAGGCAGATTGACAACATGTATCACTCCATCCATAGCTATTCGTCAAAGCCTACCCATAGAGCATACGGCTAGTGCAGTGCAACTAATGACGGGACATGGATCATTCAAAGACTATCTGTGTAGGATTAGAAAGACCAATGACGCCAGATGCATTTGCGTTGAAATTGAGACAGCTGAGCATGTATTGTTAGAATGTCAAACTGAAAGTCAAGGAAGGAACCTAGCAGACAAACACTTATCGGAAAAAGGATTACGTTGGCCGATACACAAAAAAGAAAAGTGTGATGGCGTGAACTTATAAAATTTTCTAGTACAGTACAACGTTTAACAAATGATTAAAATTCAATTAAATATTGACATTTACGTTAGTAATATTTAATCTTATCATAAGATTAAATTAGCGCACTTAATCAACAAACATATGTACATTTGCATGTATGCGGTTTTAGCTGTAAGATTTTAAATTTGTTCTATTGGTTAGATTAATTTAGTTTTATTTCAAGAAACTTGTAAATTTATACACCATCAAGTGTAGTACCTTCGGGTGGAGCACCTGAATCAGGTAGTTCTATTGCCTGGCTAATAAAAAAATTATACTGTCTGTGTCTGTGTGTCTGTGTGTCTGTGTGTCTGTGTGTCTGTGTGTCTGTGTGTCTGTGTGTCTGTGTCTGTGTGTCTGTGTGTCTGTGTGTCTGTGTGTCTGTGTGTCTGTGTGTCTGTGTGTCTGTGTGTCTGTGTGTCTGTGTGTCTGTGTCTGTGTGTCTGTGTGTCTGTGTGTCTGTGTGTCTGTGTCTGTGTGTCTGTGTGTATGTGTGTCTGTGTGTCTGTGTGTCCGTGTGTCTGTGTGTCTGTGTGTCTGTGTGTCTGTGCGTCTGTGCGTCTGTGCGTCTGTGCGTCTGTGCGTCTGTGTGTCTGTGTGTCTGTGTGTCATTGTGTCTGTGTGTCTGTGTGTCTGTGTGTCTGTGTGTCTGTGTGTCTGTGTGTCTGTGTGTGTGTGTGTGTGTGTGTGTGTGTGTGTGTGTGTGTGTGTGTGTGTGTGTGTGTGTGTGTATCTGTGTGTCTGTGTGTCTGTGTGCTGTGTGTCTGTGTGTCGTGTGCCTGTGTGCCTGTGTGCCTGTGTGCCTGTGTGCCTGTTTGCCTGTGCCTTTGTCTGTGCCAGTGTCTGTGTCTGTGTCTGTGTCTGTGTCTGTGTCTGTGTCTGTGTCTGTGTCTGTGTCTGTGTCTGTGTCTGTGTCTGTGTCTGTGTCTGTGTCTGTGTCTGTGTCTGTGTCTGTGTCTGTGTCTGTGTCTGTGTCTGTGTCTGTGTCTGTCTGTGCCTGTGTCTGTGCCTGTGCCTGTGCCTGTGCCTGTGTCTGTGTCTGTCGTCTGTGTCGTCTGTGTCTGAGTCTGTGTCTGTGTCTGTGTCTGTGTATGTGTCTGTGTCTGTTTCTGTGTCTGTCCGTATCCGTGTCCTTGTCTGTGTGTGTGTGTGTGTGTGTATGTGTGTGTGTGTGTGTGTGTGTTGTGTGTGTTGTGTGTGTGTGTGTGTGTGTGTGTGTGTGTGTTTGTGTGTGTGTCTGTGTCAAAGTATTGGTAACAAGGTGGAGCAATGAATGTATATGATACGACAGTTTAAATAACATTCACATTATCTATTTACCTTTTTTTTTCATCGTCGTTCTACTTATCTAAGAATTTCAAATGTCATTGTCCTAAAAAATATACCAAATATAAATAGTTCGATTACATAAATGTTTTAATATATATTAAGTTACCGAGGTTTTAATATTATAGTGATATTGAAACTTTCTTTGAAAAAAAGGCATGAAACATCTCCATCTGTTTGTTATAAAATTGTGTACAAAATGTAGAATATTTATATATAAGTATGCATATTTAAATGTTACAACCTTAACTGCTTGAATTTAATAAGCTTAAAAGTTAGTTACTTTAAATTGACGGAGATATTGACTACTTATTCTCCGTATTCCTCCCCGTCTAGCTACCTCATAGGTAACTGTGACAAATTTTAGTATTTATTAAAAAAAAAGAGCAATTTAAGTTGTCACGTTCCTTACTCAAAAATGAACGTCTCTAAATTACGTACTCACGCTTTTTTTTACTTATAGTATTCCCGAACAGGCTAAGATTTTCCTAACGTACTAAAGCACTCAGAAGCACTGGGAGGGTTTAGGGATATTGTTTGGCTGCCGAGAATTGTTTATGAATGGCTAGCCTAAATTGACTTAAGGCACAGTTTGGAAGTAAACAGGAACTGGGTAGTGAATTCCACAATTTGGTCGCCGTGTGGAAAAATGTGGATTGAACCCGTTTAGTGTAACACGATGGAATTTTGAGTGCGTAATTATCGTGTGAATGGGCAAACCAAGTGTTCCTAGCGAAGATATCCTGCGAAGGTATTAAGGAGTGTATTTCGGAGGCCATGGTAATAGCGATAGAACAAGGAAAGAACCGAAACTATTCTTCTATGGTAAAGAGGCTGTAGGTCAGAAGACAGAAGCGAGTCATGTATAAACCTGATAGCTCTTTTGTGGATGCGGTTTACCATATCAAGGGCGTATTGGGGAGCACTGTCCCAGAGGTGGGAATTGTATTCCAGATGAGGTCGAATTTGAGTTTTATACAGTAAAAGGAGTTGTTGCGATGTGAAGTACTGTTTAGATCTGTATAGAAAGCCAAGTTTACGGGCAGCTGTTTTGCTGGCTGACAAAATCTGGTCAACCCATGAAAGGTTCGATGATACGGACGAAAGGTTCGATGATACGGACATCCCTAACATAGAAATAGAGTTTGAAAACTTGAGATCTAAGCCATTCATATTTACAGCAGGAAATGATCGGTCTTTCTTGGCGGACCACAAGGAAACACTGCGTTTTGTCGTCGACGTTGAACGTGAGTAGATTATTCTTTCCCCATTCAAGGACACGTTCTAAATCACTGTTGATTGAGGCTGCCATTTCACCTTTACGTCCTGTCTAGACTTATTGTTGTGGTAAAACTGAGAAGAACTACAATGTAGAGTGCTGTCATCCGCAAAGCAATGGATCGGGTTAGTTGTTAAGGAAATGAGGTCATTTATGTACAGCAGGAAAACTGTGACAGCTATTACTGATCCTTGGGGTCCTTCCGCGTTAATAGTAGTTTCTTTCGAAAAGAAGCCATCGACGACAACGCGTATACGTCTTCTGTCAAGAAAGCTGGATATCCAATTGATGACGTGTTGATCCTCATATCAAAGGAACTCAATTCTCCGGTCAAAATTTCCAAGAATTAAACCCACCACGTAATATATTATACCCCTAAGGGTAGATTCTTACAACGAACACTCCCAGGAGAAGCTGCGAGATAAAAAGGATAATAGTCATCTGGAACGTTCCAAATAGCATAACTACTAAAAAGGCTTGGCCGTCCAAAAGTATTACAAAAATTTGATAATTCTAGATTTCATCAAGCACAATGCATCCAGTTATAAGTTCTGACTTTAATCAAATCCATTCTTAATCAAATTTATGAGAACGTTTGAGTTTGAAGATAACTGATTTAAACCGTATACAGTTGTAGGTTCTGACTTTAATCAAGTTCATTCTTAATCAAATTTATGAGAACGTTTGAGTTTGAAGATAACTGATTTAAATTATATAAGAGTTCTTTCACTTTCGTACTACTTATTCTTAAAAAAATTGTGTAATAAATCATTAATGTTTCTTCCAATCTCTTTTATAAACCAAATGGTGCTTATAACATGAATAGAAGGAGGCCAGCTGAGGACAAAATGGATAGAGGTAAGCCCTGCCACCCGGTTTATAGGTTGGGGTCGTCTTCTTTTCAGGGGTCTTTTTCAACCACTGGGCGGGGTTTAGGTCCTAATTAAGGGCCTTTTGATCATATTGAGAGCCTTTATGGCGCTCTAACCCCTTGGTTAAGGGTGTTGGATGCCCCTAAGATGTAGTCTAGCGTCCATTTTGTCTGCATTAAGGTGTTAAGGCTCTTATGGCTTCATTAAGGCTTGGCCACACCCACTCCCTTCTGATTGGTCCTTAGCCCCACTACTCCGCAGCTGTGCTCTGATCGGAGGATTAATTCTCTGCATTCTGATTGGTTATGGCGGAAAATTCGAATTTGTATTATAAGGGGCTTAATGCTAACTTGTATGCGTAGGGCTGCGAACTTGTTCTCGGAGTTTTGTCCCCTTGTCGAAACCTCATTGGCAGAGGATTTTATTTAAGTCTCTGCAGGTTATGGCAGGAAATATAAATTTGTATTGTAATAAAGGGCCTAATGAGAACGTGTGAGACAGATGTAGGGCTTAGCCACTTACTCTCAGGCCTTTTCATGTAATGGTTATGGAGGGAAATTTGAAGTAAGGAATACAACACTAAGTTTTAAGGTCCACCGTATGCATCAGGGTCTCAACCACTGTTGCGTACAGTATATTTTGGTATTAATTATGAGCCACAATGTATCGTAATAGTTTTGTTTTAATTATGAGTCATAATTAAATCTCACTGCCCTTCAAGCCAATCACGACCAAATTTATCTCATGCACGAGACAAGAATTTTATTAAAACAGTGGCACATAACAAAATGAATTAATAATACCATTTACTACTTGAATATTAAATTTGTTGTTTTCCTTGCGACTCCTAAAGAAATTAATCAAAGGTCTTTAATCTTCAACTGCTCATTAAATTGGTATATGCGCTGGTCCTCGGTCTTGAAAAATTTGTAGAAACACTCAGGTAGTATGCATTTAAACTCGGCTAACTCCATAGTAACCCTTTCACCATACTTTGTTGATACAACTCCAAGAGCGAGCGTTTTGTGTTCAACATTAATCTCCAGGTTCTTAATATTTTTAAAAGGTTTAATATCTGTAATTATAACACAATATTAAAAAACTGTACGAACGAATAAAATAAATAAAGTAAAAGCTAAGGCAAAAAATAATAACTGACCAGCGTTGTATTGAAGAAGAAACGGAAGGTTGACACACGAGCGATAAAATTGCAACTGAAGCTAAAGAATACCTCATTCGTTGTTTATAGACTCACACACACACATTATATTTATAATTATTCCGAGGTCTTTTACGCAACAGTAAAAAACGAGTAGCGTAAACAATGTTTCCCTAATTAGCTAACCTTCTAAAAATAAATACAGAATGGATAATATGGATAATAACATATTGTAAAATCGGACAAGTTAGCATTCAAAACTCAATTTTGATAAAACAATATCAAACTTTCACTATTCAACTACGATTCTAAAGCCTGTGTAAAATCGGTAATTAATTTGTAATGAGACAGAAAAATGAGTAAAATGAATAAATTTTTATTAATTTAAAATTATGCAAATAATAATTTATACAACAATTTATTCAATTCCAGAATCCAGATGTGCGAACAAACATTACGTTTTCGTACCCACCAGCCCCTTCTCTATATGTGCAAAATACATCGCGTCTAATTTACCAAAACCCCACTTCTATACGAAGTATATAAGCGAAAGTTTTATTATAATTCGACACTTCGCCTGCAGAATACTGCTCTGTAAGCATTCCTCTGTAGTATTACTACACCAGCGTTCCTGAATTTCTGTTGAAAATTTCTCTTTATTCGAGATAATATAAAATGCTGACCAGCGCTCTTAAAGCAATTTTCTGTACAAATTGAACTTATTGTTCCAGTATTTCAATATTTCAAAGTACGTTTTTTACAATTTATAAACACATAAACACAGAAATTGTAGTAATTGTAGATACATTCACATTACGCATGCAATCAAGGCCACTCTTATTATGCTGACATTGACCTGGCTTTGTAAGAGCATTAATTCCCTATTACGATTACACTGAAACCTATCCAGACCGAAAGATTAGAAATAATTAACATCGAGTTAATTATTTATCTGTTCCACCCGCGGTTCTGTATCAACGTTAACCTCAAGCTCTGATTTGTACTTATTTAAATCATCATTATAAAAGTAAATAATACTTACCCATTTAATGTAATTATCCAAATAATCTTGAGAAAAGACCATTATAATTATATACACACACTCTTCTCAAAATAACCCCGTAATAAATTAGAATCACAAAACAACGCGCTGTTTTATGTTTGAAAATTTTACATCTGATTGTATTACAGAACCAGTACCAATCTACGTAAAATCCCCAGTAGAAGAAGAGGAACCTTCACAACTTGGCGAGGCCGGCTGTATTGGGGGCTGCCGAAGGAACGGGCGTTCCCTAACCAGGAATAAAATTTAATTTACGTTTATTGAATTCTGTTAATTTTTACTTATTGCATTTTATTTATATTCATTTTTACGTTCCACAATTGTTTTATTTTATTAATTAACGTAATAGTCATTGGGGCATTACAAATTAAAGGTGTACAATTCGACATTATCTACAAATTTTGTTAAAGTAATGGAAAACTTTCACTAGGTTATTAAAACTGTTAATTAGTTAGTTACTTAAAGAAAAACAATTGTAGCTAACAATACATTGTAAAAGACATTCAATTCGACATTCATTCCAATTTTGAAAAAACAATAACAAACTTATACTATACAATTACTTCTATAACGTCTGGGGTAAAACCCCATTATGTAAAAATGTGTAAGTCATCATTCACACTCAATATCGATAAAGCAATAACAGAACTTCACGCTGCAAAAAAAATCTAATAATTAACTAGTTACGTAATGGGTAATAATTTTTACGATTATATCGTAGAAAAAAAAATGCCACTTTTATATTAAAAGATAAGAATGGTAATACCCTAAAAGGTTACTTTGGTTAAATTTTACAGATTGAAGAAGAAATCTGAATACGCTGCTATCTATAAAGACATAAATGAGAATCCCCGTCTGCCCTTCACAATTTTTACAATTATTAAGTCAGATTCTATTTGAAAAGTTATTGCAGTTTTAAGGTTAACAAGGCCGATTCTATGTAGATCAATTAAGGTTTTTGTTTGACTGAAAACGAATAATGTCAAGAATTAAGCTAAAACGTATAAATGAGTACGGCCAGATTGCTCTAGACGAATTTTTAAGGTTATCAAGTCAGATTCTATTCTGTTTTAAAGATGATGTATCTTTTTTTGTACATAATATAAGCACTGTAAGAAGTTTTACTACGAAGGATGTACCTGGCAACATCTATATCTTGCTTCAACGATATTCTCTAGATGTAAGTAGCTGCTAAAAGTTTAAATTTAAGATGAGACTTAAATTATTTTCACAGTGTGTCGCATAATTACATTAGGCACATTTAAATTCATAATTTCAAGAGTGTTTTAGCTTGGGTGATAAATGTTTTTTGGCTATATATTATTTTATTTTATTTTGCCACCATAATGTTCTTTATTTTATTTAGCCACCATAATGTTCTTTATACGCCTCCAAATGCGGGCGTAATGTGGTCTTTATAGCACGGAAATGTCATTGATGCTAAGCAGCATGATTGACAGCAAACACATGACATGATATATAATAGCAATATCACAGTATCTTAGTAACAACAAATTAGCCTACTGTCGACTTTATTTCACTGCATTTGCATTTAAAACTTGCCGAAAATACTGAATCTTATTAATATTTTGTTCCAGTTTCATGGTGCAAAATAAAATAAAACATTTATGTACCACGGGCATAATAGATTATGGCTCTCAGAATATAAAGCCCTCCGCTTCGCGTCGGGCTTTTAATATTCCTCGAGCCATAATCTTCTGATTATGCCCTTAATACATACATATCTATAATTACATTGGCTGTATTTTTTTTGCTATTTGCTTTAAGACGTGATAAACTGTTCTATAATATCGAGTTATCAATTTCAACCCTTTTAAATATCTTTGAGAGTGGCCTACCGACTGAAGATGAGGTGATGAAGATGCATTTCCACATCATTAAACGTGTTGTTCGTGGTGAAATTATAACGCCGGTGGGCTTAAAACGCTTCCAAAAGCTACATGCCAAAATGCAAAAGGTCCAAGCCGAGTTAATGACTACTGTAAGTACCATTTCAGTTTTTAAATTATTGTTAATATTTTCTATCATTGTAGATGTTAGCTAAAATTGAAGGGCGTGTTGGTGGCGATGGTGGTGAAAATGCTGGAAGTGATGCTGTAAGTAGAATGCTTTTTATAAAATACATAAATGTATCACATTTAAATGTTTACGCAACTTTAATCTTTGTATTGTTTTAGAAACCGTCAACATCTTCACTCCCTGGTGCTGTTTGTAGAATCACTACTCAACCTACAAGTGAATCTGTGGATATAGCTGTAAGTACAAACATCATACTTATATTTTTCGTATCTTAATCTGCATTTTTAATTTCGGAACACCGAAGAGATGTCCGAAACATAGGTGGTGGTGGCGATTCAATACCCTCTGAATATAGTCAATATTTCTAAACTATGTTTACGGGCGAACGGTTTATCGAAAAATTTAGTGCACCCGCAAATAGGGTCGTATTTAAATTTAAATGCACTGATTCAGGATTCATGGGTTACCGTAAGCAAACAATACACTTCTTGTGTGCTAAGATTTAGTAAATTTGAATTTTTGTTACAGGATGCGTTAGGCGAATTACTGAGGAGCGTGTATGCAGGATTTAACCCATCCACTGTGATGATGGCAACACTGGAGAAAATATTGCAGGGTAATGTAAGCTTTTTAATAACGATACGCTAAATTTACAAGTAGACAGTTGTTTTACCTATGGGGTATGGTGGTCCAGCTCGCCAGAGAATGACGGGCGTAAGTTTTATCGAGTTTTGCAAACGTAAAGGCGGCATTATAAGTATTAATAATATAGACAATTTATGTTTAGGGCGTGCATTAGCTGTAGTCACGGACGATCCTCAATTGGTCTGTCTTAAAAAAGGGCGTGCAATTTTGGATCGGTGGACTCAGGAGCTATGTGCTGCCGCTAATGTCTATTTAAATAACGGGGGTACTGTTGAACATATTCAACAATTCCAAGATCACATCTAATTATACAATAGTTGTGTAGAATCATAGGTTAGGTCAAACAGTTTATTTTCAAGGGCCGCGAAATCTTAACCATAAAGTTTTAAACTTAATTTTTGAAGACTCACAGTGTAACGTGATCACTAGTTTAACCGGTGCCTTTTCAACAAAATATTTTTGTGAATTCTGCAGATATAGAACCAAACACAGCCAACGCCACAAGAATTACCCTAACACCGGTCCCTGTTGTCATAACAGCCCCCTGACAGTATGTTGACTCTATCGTTTGCGGTGCATGCAATAAGGTTTTCCTCGAGTAGGTATGTTCCGAGTTGAGTCAATAAACACCTTCTGTGAGAGGGGGGGGGTGAGATAGCATAAGCTTCCGGAGCTTCTTGATCTTCCGGTCTTCGGTTGCCGGAGTTTCTTGAGCTTCCGGTCTTCGACGTCCAGACGCCTACCTTCGGATTCCAGACGCCTACCCTCCGATTTCAGACGTCTACCGTTGGTTTCCAGACACCGAGCTTCTGTTGGTCACCGCGGTCCTCGACATCTTGCTTTTTTATTGGTCAGATTTAACTTCCCGTGGTCATTATCATCGCAGTGATACTCAACATCTTGCTTTCATTGGTCATCTTCAGCTTCGAGTGGTCATCGTCATCATTGTCCTCGACATCTTGCTTTCATTGATCGCCTTTAGCTTCCAGTGGTTATCCTTCATCCTCAACATCTCCATCATCTACGTTCAGCTTCCGTTGGTGCGGTTTTGCTCCTCGACATCCTGCTTTCATTGTCATCTTCAGTTTCCAGTGGTCATCATCATCATCTCGACCCTCAACACCTTGCATTCATCGGTCATCTGCAGCTTCCGGCGGTTCGGTGTTGATCCTCGACATGGTAGTCTTAATCTACCGTCAAACGTTACAAATATCGTATAAAAGATTTAGTTTGTGACGTCACACTTTCGATAGCTCGATATAAAGATTGGTTGTTCGCAGATTCGAACTCTAGTAGTTGGATGTGATAAAATATGTGAATGCGTGATAACCATAGGACTAATTATTCCTGTTTTAGATATGAAATGTTTAAAGTGTGACATCTATATAAATGCTTGTAACGTCATAGGTGTTTGTTATTGTTATCATATTTAGAACGTAAATAAATAATGAAACAATGCGTATAACGTCAATTCTGCACATTTTAATTAAAAAGTCAAACACTATTTGGAAAAACCAAAATATTTGAAATAACTTCACTAAAAAATTCGTAGTTTACAACATAGGAGCATCAAAAAGGGTGATAATAAAAAACACATGTAAAATACTTACTTTATTAGTAGTTTTAATTATAAATAATTAAAAATTATTACGGTATCATCTACAAACAGGAGAATTATTTAAAAATAAAAAAAATCGATATATTTACCTTCGCAGCCCACAGTTTCTTCTTATCCATATCTTTAAAATTTTTGTAAGGTGGACCCCGGAAAAACCCTCTTTAAATGCTCGAGATATCTTGGGATTTACTCATATGAGAGGTTACTGAATCCAGTGGTGTAGTTAAAATTTCAATAAAAAATCGCTAATCAAATTTGTCCATTTTCGACATTGAAAATAAATCATAGAAAGCCTTGAAAATTGAAATTTATCTCTAAATTTTTGTCATAAAGTGGAGTTTTCGATGGTTTATCATTTAAAAAAAGCGTTAACATAGGATTATAAATACATTTTTACAGAGAGGTTTCCATTTGAAATGAGTCACACTGTATATATATATATATATATATATATATATATATATATATATATAAAATTCTAGTAAAACATCAAATATATCAATGTTTGACCAAAATTCCATTCGAATTCATCGTTGTAAAAATCGATCTAAAAGGATAAAAATCGATCAAAAAGGAGGAAAATTAAAATCATAAATGGGTGTGCAAAAAAAATACCTTCCATAAAGCAAAAAATCGATATCTAAACTATACAGTTTTTCAATAAAAGATTAAAAGAACGGGGAAATGCGGTTTTGCTATCGTGACAGTGCATTTAATATAAAAAGTGATAAAAACATCGTTATCCAGCTGGTCTTTACACTTCGTATGCAAGTAAGTGTAAATTAATTTTTTAATATTTTCAACTTTATATTTTAGAATATGCAGACTCAATTATGTTTTGATACCAAGAGTTTCCTTCATCGTCATTCGAATCAACCCCACCCCGTCACACAATCCAATCGTACCAACCTTGGTATCATCTACATCTTCTGGTAAATCATAATTCTATTCAATGAAAGACTTTAATCTTTCTCCCTGTTATGTAATAATACATATCAAATCAATATCGAAAGTATTATATAGGTATGTAAAAAAGATTCCATATATATTTTTCTAATACATTGAATTTTTTGTAGTTGTGTCATCATGAAGGAAGCCTGTGGTTTATAATGAATCCTGTTTTATTACTCGAAAAGTTAATTTTAGGTTTGTGGTAACATTTATACACATTTTATGTTAATTAATAAACTTTTAGAACGAAGAGATTAGGAGATAAAAATCTAAAAACGTAACACTGTGTTGAAATTGATTCGTTTATCCTATTCATATATTTGAACCCGAATCGATTTACATCTTTTATCGTGTTGTAATTGATCATTTTAATATACAGGATAAAATTATTTTGTGAGCAATGAGAGTAAATAACATTTTTTGTATATGAGTAGTTAACAAAGTAAACCGCAACTTCCGAAAGATTTTTTCTAGAAGTTTCTTTAGGATTAAACAAGTTCAATTGGGAAAAAACGATTAACCACAAACGTTGTATAAAACTTATTCAAAGTGATAATGAGAACAATATATTAAGCAATTGACCACAAACCTAGAATGTTCTTAAGGCTAAAAAACAAGTTCACAGCAGGTATTAAAGGAAGATGCAACGAAGTTACCTTTCATCATGACGCGCAAATCTGAAATTCGAGTGATCGTCTAAATACAAATCAATAAATTTAATGTTATCAAACGTAAACTTACATTTAAAATTAAAGATACTCAATCATCTTAAAATTTAGTTGATTATATCCGCCAGGCTTTAAGGGAAATTATACAATATATTACTTCAATTGTAAAACCGACCGACAAGGTGACTCTAACATTTTACAGTGGTAATTTCAAACAACGTCTACCAGGATGGATGAGTTTTTGGAGAGCAACCAATTTCACGTTCAATTCTGTATGGACCGTAATGCAATCCGTGTTTCACGGTAATTCAGACGGTTTGACCACGGATACGTTTCATATGGAGGTTACAACCATGAGCTCCACTGAAGGAAAAGGAAGACCGCATGTTTACAACAGTTATACCGAAGAATACAGTAACCGGCGAGGTATAGTGACGATAAATAATAAAGATAATCTGTGTTTACCTCGTGCATTAGTTGTTGCCAAAGCGCACATTAATAAAAAATCAAATTATAATCGTCTTCGTAGGAACAACAGTATGCAAAAAGAACAAGCGCTCCTTATGATTAGCGAAGCAGGTGTAATAATTCCTCTTGAAGAAATTTCGCTGTATCAACACAATACAAAAGGAAGACAATTAGTGTTTGAGGGGCCTGAAGCTGATAATAAAATAAATTTACTTTACCACGAAGGTCATTATAATGTAATTACATCTTTGACTGCCGCGTTTGCATATGATTACTACTGTGAAAGTTGTCATACACCGTACAATAAAAAAAATAGACATCGTTGCACTACTTTCTGCCCTTGCTGTAGAAGTCAACCTCCTTGTGCAAAAGGGTCGAAGGAAGTTTCTTGTAGCGAGTGAGGTAGAATGTTTAGAGGTTTAGATTATTTCAACATTCACAAGAAGGAAAAGAAAGGAGGTTCTACAAGCAGTTTGGTACGTGTTTAAAAATGCTTCAAAACTTATAATACTAAAAATAATAAGTCATCTCACGTATGCGGTGAAATGTATTGTAAACATTGTGCTAAATATAAACTGGAAAATCATTCGTGCTATATTCACCCTGCCGATCCACGTAAACTTAAAGAAGAAACGCTATTTATATTTTACTATTTGGAAACAAGACAGGAAAAGGAAGATCCCGACACCGATGTTAAAATACACGAAGCTAATCTCTGTGTTTTTCAACAAGTGTGCCCCTCATGTAACGATTCTGGTAGTTGTCATCGTTGTGGTGTACGTGAACAAATTGTGTCTGGTGTAAAATGTGTTGAAACGTTTATAACATACGTATTAAACGTTCGTAAACAATTCAAAAAATTTGTCGTGATTGCTCACAACGGTCAAGCGTACACATATTAAACCGGAACTTATAATGCGCGGTTCTAAAATTTTATTATTGCAAATACAAAACATTAAATTCATTGATAGTTTAAATTTCTTCCCGATGGCATTAAGCGAGTTACCGAAAGCAATAAGGTTAGGAGAAGAATTGAAAAAAGGTTATTTCCCGCATCTGTTCAACACCGAAGAAAATTCTTCATACGTAGGCCCCCTACCTGACGTAAAATATTATGCTCCGAATCAAATGAAGCCGGATGCAAAAGCCAGTTTCTCAAATGGTATGAAGATCATAAGCAGGATGTGTTCGATATGGAGAAGGATTTGATAAGTTACTGCAGGTCCGATGTAGACATCCTAAAACGAGCGTGTATGCAGTTCATGTTGATCAAAGAGTGTGATGTGGATGCTTTTACAGAAAGTATTACCATTGCATCTGCGTGCAACCTCATGTTTCATCGTATGTTTATTAAACCCGATACGGCTGGCATAATCCCTAAAGGTGGTTATCAAAGAGCAGACAACCAATCAGCTGTTGCCATACAATGGCTTGTGTGGGAAGAAAATAAGAGAGGAATTAAAATTCAACATGCGGGTAGAGAAAGAGAAACTAAGGTAAATGGATTGAGAGTGGATGGTTATAACGAAAAACAGACTTTTGAATTTCACGGTTGTTATTTCCACGGATGCCCTACATGCTTTTTGACAAAACGCAACAAACCGCTTCACGAGGACTCTAAAGATACAATGGATCAGAAACACTAAAACACTACCACTAAAATAGAGCGGTTAAGAGCTTTAGAATCCGAAGTCATCTAAATGTGGGATTTCCAATTCAAGAAGGAATTAAGGAAAACCCCTGAGATGAAATACCTGCTTAAACACCCTATACTAAAAAATACACCTCTAAATCCAAGAGATGCGTTCTACGGTGGACGAACCGATTGTACTAAACAAATACGTTTGTAAACCGGGTGAAAAATTAAACACGTCGACGTGTGTTCGCTTTACCTCTGGGTTTGTAAATACGGAAAGTTTCCTGTTGGCCATCCTAAAGTGTTTTCTGGACAAGAGTGCGCGGATTACATTAACACGAGTGGTATGCCTGACGGTGTAATTAAATCACACTGATGAAGAAAGGACTCTTGAAGGTACATGGTGTAGCGAGGAGATTGTGAAGGCTATCGCAAAATGGGTGTACGAAACTATGCAATTCAATAAACTAACCGGTGATAGAGGATTATTTTCTAAATTCATAAACACGTTCTTAAAAATGAAGCAAGAAGCATCAGGTTGGACGTCATCCTGCATTACTGGAGAGCAAAGAGATAGATACATTGAAGATTGTTTAAACAGCGAGGGTGTACAGCTCGAATTTGAAAATATTACTAAAACCCCGACTTACGATGTCTGGCTAAAATTCTTTCTAGCGTAAATTCGGACAAAGAGAAAACCAATCGAAACCTCCATCGTGCACGACCCTAAAGAATTTTACAACCTTATGTGGTCACCCCCTATCGAAGTTAATTACATACAAAAGGTAAACGAAGAGGTGATACTGGTTAATTGGCAATGTCGGGAGGAAGCTATTGATCCTCTACTTACCGTGAATTGCGTAATAGCTGCCTCCGTCATCTACATAGAAGATATGCCTGATTTACCCTTAGGAGATAATCTTGGTGAACTAACCGATGAGATCGAACCTGAATACGGATCGGACTCATTCATAACGGAGTTATAGATACAATATTCAATTACCATCAGGGGAAATAGTCGAAGATAAAGGTTAAAGGCATAGTACTTAATCATGAAAATTCGACTAAGGTCAATATGGACTCCCTCTTTAATCTTCTTGATGAATGCAATGAAAATATTCAAATTATTACCACTATACGGTGATAAGGAGAACGGAAGATCATGAAGTGCTGACCAAAACAGAAGATAAAAGGTTTCGTGTTAACGTCAATAAACGATTTCGATACACTACCATACGCAAACAAGAAACTTTGCTAAGTAGGACACGAATACAATAAAACAACGATTTTGAATCTTTGTACATTTAAGGTTAGATCCTCCAAAAATGACGTTGGTATATTCAATTACCTAGGATTACGAACATTTGCAGACCGCCCTACCCTCCAAGAAGATGACAATGATGTATTCAATTTCCAACAGCCTCCCTTCTACACAACCATCTCCAGCACGATATTTATCTTTAAGTTTAGTTTTTGCGTTTTTCAATATTGTAATCATGTTAGAAAATAAATTGTATCTTTAATCTGTTTATGTGTTCATTTATTTACGAGAATAAAATTGTTTATGTGCGACGTATTGTTTAAACTGTTTCCAAATCGAAAAGGCAATCCTAATGTTTTCAGCCATGTAATTTTCAGTCTGTACATTTTTGTAATAAGAAAACTATTTTTAATTATTTTATCTTGGGAAACGATTTTAATCGAAAACCATGATTAAGAATGCTTACCTATCTTATTTTATTCAAGACTTCGTTCACATATCCGTATTGTGTTGTAATTCGTCAATTTCAGAGTTCGTATCTCACGCAATACAATTTACTTAAAACCTATTAAAGCATATAATACACACACACGCTCGCAAGCACGCACGTACCCACGCACACACGCACAAACGCACACACGCACACACGCATACACGCACACACGCACACACGTACACACGCACACACACGCACACAAGCACTCACGCACACACGCACACAAGCACACGCACGCGCAGACGCACACGCACACACACACACACACACACACACACAAGATAAAAATTTTTAGAAATGGTTTTAATCGAATACTTTTTCGTTAATTTCAAAGACCTCTGTAATTTAAAACCATTTAAGTATCCGTCTTGAATTCTGGCAGCCGTCCTCGACATCTTCCTTCTGCAAGCGACAAGATCGTGGTCATCTTCTCATAATCGGAAGCTTCTTTGAAATTGCTATCAACACGTGTGATTTTTAGGTTAGGTTATGCTCGTATTAGAGGATTGATGTTGAAAATTGTGTGGATCGATGAAAGAAGCATTAGAGGATTGAGGTTGAAAATTGAACGGATCGATGAAAGAAAAGCATTTGAGGATTGTTGTTGAATGAAAGGACATTATTTTGATTTTTAGAAATGATTTTAATCGAATACCTTGATTAAGTTAAATCAGTTTGGTATTTTTTAATTGTGGTTGGTTGGTTTTAGCAAAGTGTAAGTTAGTCCAATCAGTATTTTTGAGCTGTAAGCTGGTTTTCGCAGGCTGTAGGTTATGATTTGTTTGATTGAGATTGATTTGGTTAATTGATTGATTGATTGAGCTTGATTTGATTGTTTTATTTGATAGAACGTGATTTGTTTAAGATTGATCTGTTTAATTAGTTTGATTAATTTGATTCGATTAATTGATTTGTATGTTTAAGTAAGAGACTATAGAGACGAGGGAGAGACGAACACGATCAACCTCTATTACAGAAAACATTCATTAGTTTTTACACCACTAGATGGCACCACAAACAACCCTGATTGTTCCTAGAGGTATAGCGCTAGGCGCCGCCGTCTCTATTACAGAAAACTATCGCTAGTTTAAAAATATATCACTAGGTGGTGTCACAAACGAAACCCTAATTAGCCCTAGAAATATAACGCTAGGTAGTGCCTTTATTACAGCAAATATTCATTAGTCCATACACAACTAGATGGCAAAATTCAAATTTCGCAACAAGGGGACCACGAGAGGAGGGCGCAGACCTAACACAAGTTCCTATATTTGTCTTATAAGTTAGCATTAGGGCCCCTTATTAGAATATTATTTCCAGCCAGACGTGGGGGCTAAGGCAGGGTTGTGAAGGTCCGAAAGTAAGTTGCGAAGGCCTCTTATTAGAATACAAGTTCAAATTTCTCGCAGTAAGTAATCAGAATGTAAACACTTAAATATAAAATCAAATTTCCCGCCAAGGGACCAGGGAGTAAGACCCGAAAACGAGTTGCGAAGCCCTATGTTTGTCTTATTAGTAGCACTAGGCCCCCTTATTATAATACAAGTTCAAACGTCCCTCATAGATGGCACCGCTAACAAATTCAAATTTTTTGTCAAGGGGCGTGGGCTGGAGAGGAAGTTGCTAAGTCCTACATCTATATTACAAGTTACCATTATACTTTATTACAATACAAATTCATATTTCCGGCCATAACCTGCAGAGACTTAAATACAAATTCAAATTTTCCGCCAATGGGGCCTCGAATTTTACCACGACAATATACGAAGGTACACGAACAAGTTGCGATCACGACAAGGGGTGAAGGCTCGAGAACAAGTTGCGACGCCCTACACTTGTCTTACAATCTCGGTTATTTTCGGGAAGGGTAGGAGTGGGGGTCGCCGAAACAGCCTTCGCGAAAGCCTCTCGTCGCGAAATTTTACCTATATGAGAAATGCAAATAACGGTTTCTCGAAACGTCAAGTACTTGCAGTGACCAGCAAACAGATTGAGATGATTGATCACGTGCACTAGGATTTATTTAATCAGGAAAAGTTTCTCATAAGTGGTGTTGTGTTAAAGGTTAAATTTGCACGATCAAAAGATACCTTTAGTCTAATGGCGGCGCACGGTTCAAATTACAAGACGCCATTTTACTGGTGAGACGTATGCGAATCAATCCCACCATTCTAATTGAGCGCGCTAAAGCCTTAGAAACAACTGCAGCAAAATACTCTGTTACTAGGACCGATATACCCGTGGGCATACAGCGAAAATCATTGGATAATGTCTTCCTGGGTCAGTTACCTAACGACGCATCGTAAGTTTTACCGCAAATAAAGCCTTCTTATCTATATGAAAGCATCGAATCGCTAAATAGTACTCTAATAAGCGGTTAGCATGCATGCTTAACCTGATTATAAAATCTAAAACAGTTTTTTTTACAGAGGTATTTCTGATGAGACAGAACTTTTATGTATGTAAAATAATATAGGGGCGAAATCTAGCTTAAAGAAGAGGACACAAGCAATTCGCTGCATACATCACGATATTAAATAACCTGTTTGCGCAAATATATATTTGGTTTTGGCTGTTGACGGTTTACACAAGTAGTTTTATAGACATTTTATTCTAAGTTAGTTAGTAATTTAATTTAATTATAACTGCTTCGCAATTGCATTGCATCTCTCTAACCAATCTAGCCTGTGATATCTAAAAGCCCCGATATATACATATACGTAAAATATGCACAGTGTTTATTAGTATTGTTTATGTCCAATTGCGAAATCGTACATTAACTCTTGTATAACAACAAGTTAATTAACTGATTACGCAATACCCATTAACTGTTTTATTATCATTGTATATAATTTAACAGTATATTTAAAAATCAATTGTGTATGTTATCTTTATCTTGATTAGCTTCTTTAATATCAAAAAATAATCCAATTGTTTACTAGCTCTACAAAATAGACCAAAATTCAATCCCCGCGCGGGCTTATAAAAAAAGCCGACAAAAAAAGACCGACAAACTTGTTTAATCCTAAAGAAATTGCTAGCAAGAATCTTTCGGAAGTTGCGGTTTACTTTGTTAACTACTCATATACAAAAAACGTTATTTCCTCTCATTACTTACAAAATAATTTTATCCTGTATATTAAAATGATAAATTACAACACGATAAAAGACGTAAATCAATTCGTATTCAAATATATGAATACGATAAACGAATCAATTGTTATGTTATGTTACGTTTTTAGATTTTTATCTCCTAATCTCTTCGTTCTAAAAGTTTATTAATTATTATAAAATGTGTATAAATGTCATCACAAACCTAAAATTAACTTTTCGAGTAATAAAACAGGATTCATTATAAACCACAGGGTTCCTTCATGATGACACAACTACAAAAATTCAATGTATTAGAAAAATATACATGGAATCCTTTTTACATACCTATATAATACTTTCGATATTGATTTGATATGTATTATTACACAAAAGGGGGAAAGATTAAGGTCTTTCAGTGAATAGAATTACGAGTTAGGTTTTTTTTAATTTTACCACAAGATGTAGATGATATCAAGGTTGGTAAAGGTTACGATTGGTTTGTTTGACGGGGTGGAGTTGATTCGAAAGACGATGATGGAAACTCTTCGTACCAAACCAGAATTGAGTTTGCATATTCTAAAATATAAAGTTGAAAATAATATTAAATTAATTTTCATTTACTTGCAATTGAAAAATTGTATAGTTTACATATCGATTATTTGCAATGAATTAGAAGGACGTTGTTTTTAAGCGTATCATTTTGGTCAAACGTTGATATATTTGAGGTTTTTGCTAGTCCTTGTAATATTTGCGAAATTCATTTTAATCCATAAAAATGGCCGGTGAGTAGAATTTAATTGCATTTTATTGAAAAGTAAACATTTTTTTTACAGAACACGAAATAATTACAGAAATCGGTATGTACTCTGCATATATATTATTCAATGGCTAACATCTTAATTATCTTAATTAATTAGGCCCCGCCAAGTAGAATGTACATGAATATTATGTTTTTAACTTCTAATTTTCAGACATTGAACTGCTTAATAATATGAAATGGGATATTCACAAGTAAGTAATTTTGTCACGGTTTTATACCGAGCTGGTAGCGTAGTGCTGACACGACCTGCTTAGAATTCGGGAGGTAATGAGTTCGATTCCCGTTACCGTCTACCTTGTATGAGGTTTTTTCAGGGGGTTTTCCTCATACACATGTAGCTGCATGGCACTGCGTATATGCACACCATGCGCGGCTACTTAGGCGAATGCTGGGATAGTATTTTCCCCTCAGAACCCTAACTCCGTTCCTTCCGATCCTATTCTGACCACACCCATCCTTAGTCCCACCATGCATATATACGTAATGTATGTATGTATGCTGGGAATTCATGATTGTGGCTGAAGGAGCTTGGAAAGCTCGAGCAGCCCGCCCTCCTACTTGGGAAGGGAATGAAATACGTAGCCCTTTCCTTTTTTCCTTCCACGGTTTAATTTTTAATTTTTTGTTTTAGTACAACCTAACACTCCTAAGGGGGTATGTGTTGAGGATATCTCGAGCATTTTTAATTGAAGAGGTTTTTTCCGGGGTCCACATCACAAAATTTTTAAAGATGTGGATGAGAAAAAACTGTGGATTATGAAGGTAAATATATCGATTTCATAATTTTTAAATAATTATCTTGTTTGCAGATGATACCGTAATTTTATAATTAATCCTACTAATAAAGTATGTATTTTACATGTGTTTTTTATTATTACCCTTTTTGATGCTCCCGTGTTATAAACTACGATTTTTTTAATAAAGTTATTACACATCTTGTTGGTTTTTCTAAATAGTGGTTGACTTTATAATTAAAATGAGCAGTGTTTCATTATTCATTTACGTTCTAAATATGATAACAATGACAAACACCTATAACATCACTTATATATCAATTTATATAGATCACACTTTAAAGATTTCATATCTAAAACAGGACTTGGTCTTGTGGTTATCACGCATTCACATCTTTTATCACATCAACCTACTCGAGTTGGATTCTGCGAACAACCAATTTTTATATCGAGCTATCGAAAGTGTGACGTCACAAACTAAATCATATTAATGCATCTTCTACACGATATTAGTAATATATCACTGTAGATTAAGACTAGCATATCGAGGATTAACACCGAACCGCCGGAAGCTACTCATGACCGATGAATGCAAGATATTGAGGATAGCGATGATGATGATGACCACTGGAAGCTGAAGATGACCAATGAGAGCAAGATGTTGAGGAGCTACACCGAACCACCGGAAGCTGAACGTGGAAGATGTAGATGTTGAGGATCGAGGATAACCACTGGAAGCTGAAGATGACCAATGAAAGCAAGATGTCGAGGATAACGATGGTAATGATCACTGGAAGCTGAAGATGACCAATGAAACCAAGATGTTGAGGATCACTACGATGATGATGACCACGGGAAGCTGAAGATGGCCAATGAAAGCAAGATGTCGCGGACCGCCGTGATCAACAGGGAGCTGAAGAAGCCGTCGATGATGGCCAACAGAAGCTTGCTGTCTGGAAGCCAACGGTATACCCTTGGAATCCGAGGGTAGGCGTCTGGAATCCGAAGGTAGGCGTCTGGACGTCGAAAACCGGAAGCTGAACAAGCTCCGAAAGCCGAAAACGCCGAAGACCGGAAGCTCAAGAAACTCCAGAAACCGAAGACCGAAAGCTCAAGAAGCTACAAGCTTATGCTCTCACCCCCCCACGGAAAGTGTTCCTTGACTTAATTCCCGACGTACTACTTTCGCGGAAACCAATGTCTGCAGCAGCATAAACTTAGTGGCCCCCTTCAGCAAACTCCAACGCTGTCACACTTGTTTAAAGAGTGTATGAAAGGGTAAGATGATTCATAATTGCGGTTTTGCATTGTGTGCTACCTGTAATTCCGAAACATATTTCGGTTACATGTCCAAGAGCACGACGGACCTGAAAAAACTAACAAAAGATTATATTTTTGTCTTTTACGATTTCCAGTGCCGCCAAGATGCATCTACTAACATTATTAGCAATTTCATTCATACTCCTACATTGTACGTTTCCCAACACGTACGCAACCACTGTATTAATATCGATACAGAGATTGTGCAAGGATGTGAACATTGTGAGCAGCGCCAGCACATATTCTCAAACTTTTCTGTAACCGAACTCCTTTCCTACATTTCATCCTAGTCAAGAAACAATTGCCATAGCCCATAACTCCAAATCCTATGACGTCCAATTCATCTTTAATGAAATCCTAAAGAACCCCTCTGCATAGAATCCTAAAATCATATCTAACGGTACTAAAATCATGTCTCTCACCTGTAATAACAGAATAAAATTCATCGACAGCCTAAACTTCCTACCTGTAGCCCTTTCCAGACGTCCTAAAACCTTTAACTTTCCCGGCTCAAAAGTCCATTTCCCTCACCTGTTTAACAGTGTGCAAAAACCAAGTTTACGACGCAGTTTTACCGGCCATACACTTTTACGGTGTCGACGAATTGTCTTCCGAAGCTCGGACAGACTATATAAAGTGGGACAATGCCGAAGTTGCAAAGAGCACTCGTTTTAATTTCAAAAACAGAATTGTGCGTTATTGTGTGCAAGACGTTTTGTTTTGGAAGAGGTTTGTCGAAGAAAACGAAGTTGACCAGTTTAGAGAATACTGCATGATCGCAGGTGCGTGTAGTCTTGTTTTCCGCCGAAACCTTGTTCGCGAGAATACTATTGGACTCGTACCAAACGGTGGTTACAGATTGTGTGACAATTAGTCGAGGATTGCTATTCAATGGCTTCTCTGGCTCGAGCATTCTGAAGGCAGGCGTATTCAGCATGACGGGAACACTCGTGAAGTGCGGTTAAGAGAAGGTATTCTGGTTGATGAGTTTTGTCACGATGCAAACACCATATATCACTTTCACGGTTGTGAAAGGTGTTACCCCCAATGTGAATTCAGGTCATTTTAAAAACAAAATCAGAGCGCAAGGAACTTTATTAGCTCAAACAACATGCTGAATCAGTCACCTCTGAATCCCCGCGATAGCTTTTTCGGAGGTCGTAGTAATGCGGTTAAGTTGTATTATAAGGTAGAACAAGATGTGCAAATCAGGTATTTGGATGTTTTTTCACTATACCCCTATGTGAACAAATATTGCCAGTATCCGGTGGGGTATCCTACGCTTCACCGAGTGCTTAAACCTCGACTTGAACACTGTCGAGGAACTTGTGAAACATAGTGTGGTCCCACCATCAGATTTGTACCAACCTGTCTTGCCTCTTAAGATGCACGGTAAATTAATGTTCGTGTTGTGTGAAACCTGTGCTGAAACCATGTTCCAGCATGATTGCACACATACGCAGGACGAACGTAAATTTACCGGAACTTACATTGCGGACGAACTTCGTACGGCTATAGAATTAGGGTACCGAGTCTTAGAAGTTTTTGAAGTGTGGGAGTACGAGGTTTACCAATACGACAAGACTAGTATGAACGGGGGTCTTTGCTCGGGTTACTTAGATAACTTCCTCAAGATCAAACAAACGTGCTCGGACTGGCTTTCGTAGTGCAACGACGACGAAACGAGGGATCGATAAATCCGCGAATATTTGGAAAGGAAGGGGTTCAATTGGACAAAAACAAAATTTGCGCTAATCCTGGCTTAAGATATATTTCAAATATATTTCAAAATTATTTGAGCAGACGGATAATTTAACACAACCCAGCATTATTCCTGAACCACACGAATTTGTCCAAATTATGGTCTATCCTTCCAAGGAGGTTCAGTCCACTTTACCCATTAACGTGGAAGTTATAGAAGTAAACTAAGTTAGACCCGATGATGGGGTAGAACAGCTCAATACTATCAATGTCGTCTTGGCAGCTTACACAACCGCCAATGCTCGCCTGGTGCGGTACCGCTACCTGGAAAAGCTTGCCGAACGGGTTCTGTAGAGACTCCGTGATTTTCACGCAAAGTCCTGGTGAGTGGGACCCCATCTGTTCGTAATTTCCTGGGTAACATAACCGATAAGGTGGAAGTCTATGGAGTCGGAAGTATAATCACGGAGTTCGTAAGTCAGGGTCCTAAGAATTACGCGTACAAGGTATTCTTTACACTTAAAAATAAATACGCAACCGTTCGTAAAGCTAAGGGCATCACTTTATTATAAATTATAAAAATTCACAAATTGTTAATTTTGATACACTAAAGGCTTTAGTGTTAGACGGTATAGAACCTGTGTACCCGTAAGCAGACTGTGAAATTGTTAGGATCTCCACATATGAAGTTTTATCAAGGCCAGAGAACGAGATTTACCAGATGCAGTATAGTAAACGTCGTCGAAAGGTTATGACATGGTTCCTTACGGTTATGTGGCTCGCGAATAGCTTTACGGTCATGCCCCAGTCTTAGAAAATCCCGTTGAACAGCCACGTGACCATCCTTGCCCTCATTCCCTACTTTTCATGTTTTACCTTTTACCCCTGTGATTTTAATGTTTAGATATATTTTAACTTACAATACACTACACCGGTGAAACTCTTTTGTTTTAGGTCTTTTGACTATTTTAACTGTTTTTATCATTACCCTCTATATTTTAACCCAGCTATTTATTTTTTGGATATATTTTAGTTTACAATACATGATAGCTTTTAATACTTTAACTGCTTTATCATTATTTTTTATATTTTAAACCCAGTGAATTAAATTTTAGATTATAATGTAAGACCCCTTTAGTTATAACTCTTTTTACTAATTTAATTGTTTTTATCAGCGTATGCAAATCTCTGCAATACCGTTACATCCCAATTTGAGGTGTAGTACAAATGAGTTGGGTTTGTCAGTAAATAATTATCGGGTCTGCAGCAAGCATGGAATATGATTGCGGGGTCCGCACGAATTGTCGGGCCATACACACGACCCGACAATTAGAGTTAGGCTTTTATTAGGGTACGTGCACATACAAAGCGGAACCGAGCGAGGCGGAGCGGAGCGGAAAAAGCGCTAAACACAAGTCAACGTATGTTGATAATGGTGTGCATATTGCAGGCGAGTCTGGGAGGGTCGGAGCGTGTCGTGACCGAGCGGATCGCTTCATCATAAATAGTTTGTCTTTAAGCGTGTACGACTGCTGTTTATAGGGCTGAAAATGGTCGACATAGAGAAATTAATTAATGAAATTTATATATTTTATATTTTCCAAAATATAGGAGAATGTGTTCTCGCTCATTCGAAAGTATCTGTAAAATCTTTCGGGATCGTCTTGTAAACTTTTGTATAAGTTACTAAATTCGCCGTGTTGTTTTCTTGCAATATTAATATTATGTGTCCAATATCTCCTTTTATTGGCAAAACGGCGTTTAATTAAAGGATTTTCCAGTAATGACAGAAATGTTGCTGTGTCCATATCGTGATTTTTCGGTAAATTGCTAAAAACAACTGAGAAACCCGCTTTGTGAAACACGCTTTCAATATGCACACACTCGCAACTCGCTCAGTCTCGCCCCTCTACGCTCAGTTCCGACTCGCCCGCTTTCGCTTTGTATGTGCACGTAGACTTAGGCTTAGAAGCCTTAGATTTACATAAATTAGAATTTTTTTAGTCGAGACCTGGGTGTGTATATTTGCCGAATTTTACATAATTAAGGGGTCTTCTATACATCCAATGTTGTGCTGCCACCTGTGCAACTAAATTTCGCTGTTGCCAATTCTCGTGTTTGATTCTGTATAAGGTTTCTAAATATTAGTACAGACTTGTTTATAAATGCACTGTACGATATAACCGGTTATTTATTAAGAAGCTATGTATTGTGTTACGCAATAAATTGATTTTATCTGTTATGAAAGAAGCCATTGAAAATTATTGTCGGATAGAATTTCTAAAACTCGTTTTATAAAATATATAATGTTAACTTAATGTTGTAAACATTAATTGGCTATGATTAATTTTACATTTTGCGCAAATTAAACGAATGTTTCTTGTACTAGTTATGTAAACAAAAGATAGACCCTGTGTACGTTTACCGTTTGCTAATTGTAATTTATGCTCTGATTATCAATCAGAACATTGGGAAACCTTTTTAATTTCACCACATTATAAATTTATTCCTAAAATGATTTGTTAAACAATATTTTAATCGTATTTGTATTGCAACCCAGCATTCGGTTTCGTATTTTAACTGTTTAATTATCTATTTAATAGCCTTTATCCACGACTACTGTATAATGTATCCATTATACGTCTGTTTGCTCGACATTAATAATACCCATTAATCATGGCAGTTATTAATGAGTCATTAATCACTGCTGCCAGATGCTTCCTTGATTTAGCTATAATATTATATTGTTTTGCTACAAACAATCGGTTTTTAAAATTTTATCGTGTAAACCACTGAATATTTTCAATTCAGTTCTGTACATAAAAAAAAATTAAAAAAGTGAATTATCCTAGACCAGATTCGAACGCGGGACCCGCGGGTGGAAAGCAAGGAGCATCTACACTGAGACATCCGCGACTTCGAATGTGCGTGTCGTATATTTGTTTCTTAACATACCATGTTTTTCGAAACATTTTATAAATCGATCTAGCTTTTAAAACAAAACAAATTTGACTCAAACCTGTTGACATTATTGTTTGTGTGCGTAGATTTCTCAGTGTTTTGATATTTTGTGTTAAATTGTGTTAAAAAACGAACTAAAAATGGATATAGAAAATGAAAATGACTTTTCTTTAACACCACCAGAAAGCTGCAGAAGTTGCCTCATTAAATTTATTGCCGGAAAACTCAAGGAAAGTATATAATATGGCCTATAAATATTTTTTAAACTGGCAAAAGGAAAAGAAAACCACTTAATTTTCTGAATCGACTTTATTAGTATACTTTACTGAATTATCCGCAAAATATAAATCTTCAACACTATGGACCTATTACTCAATGCTTAAAAGTACGATCACCTTACGTCAAGATATAAATTTAGAAGATTATAAAAAAATACGAGCATTACTAAAAAGAAAATCAGAAAATTTTCAGCCTAAAAAAGCGAAAACTTTTTCTAGCGAAGATATCAATAACTTTTTAACTAAAGCATCTGATGATAAATACCTAGCAACAAAGGTAAGATATTAAGTAAATCTTCCACATAGTTATTTCATTACATTCTGTAATTTAAGGAAAAAGTATCGCGATTGAAGACATTACTCCACAAAAATCTGACGATTTAAATAACAAGGTCAATAACAAGAAGCCTGGTCCCTCAAAACCCAAAAACAAAAAACCAAGAAATAAAAACAGAGTGTCTTCAGAATCTGAGACAGAAGAAGATAATTGGGACGCATTTATAAAGAGAAAGCGTCTCTGGACAAAACGTTTCAGTGACAGTAGTACATCAGAAGATGAAGGGTTTTTTCTTGAAAATGAGAGTGATACTATAGAGGATGATGGAACAACAAGCGACGAAGAAATTCAGAATACCAAAGATGAAAATAAAAAGACTGAAAAGTACAAAGAAAGCAAAATCACTGAACAATATGAAAAAGAAATATCGTGTAGCGAATACCACGAGAACGACTTTGTTATAGTCGAACTCAAATCTGCAAAGAATATTTCAAGAAATTTGTGGCAAAAATTGTTGTTACAGAAAACGACTCCTTTGTCTGTTCGTATTTAAGATCACATTCAAAAATAGAAGAGGCATATATTTTTCCACCAGTTCAAGAAGAGTCATTGGTAGAAAAAAGCGAAATTGTAAGGAAACTTGTTTCGCCAACAGTTTTAAAAAGAGGGGCCTTGAAGTTCCCAGGACTTCAGTTATAATACCTTACCTACTTATCCCATTACCAACTATAAGAATGTTTTTGGTTTATTTAATCAGTATTAAGTTTGTATTCCTAAAATAAATATTTTTTTTAAATAAACAGTATTTTTTATAAAATCCCGTGTTTTTTGCCAAAATTGACGCTTTCTAGCGATTTTTTTTTTTAAATTCTTTGTTTCATTTCACCTCATATAGTCACACACTTAAATTACACGTCTATTAACAGTCGTTTTTCAAGCCACCCCAATATGGGGTGACTTGAAAAATTACCTTTAATTTTTTTTTTATGGAAAACCATACTAGATAAAAACGGTTTTAATGTCTCATTACATTCCATAGGACCTAAAGAGTTGGTGACTATTTTTAGTTTGGTTTAAAGTTGCATATTAAGGTCACAATCTATGCAGGTATGTCAAAAATTTTATCAAGTCACCCCATTTTACGGTACTAAAAATTAATATTGAACTGTACTTATATGTATTTAGATTTTTGGAGATGTTTCGATAATCTATAATATTTATAAATGTACCTATACAAATAAAAATAGTTCATAATTGTTCGGTTTAATTAAAGATATAAAATTTTGCATTAAATTGTAAAGTAATTTCTATAGGTTATGTTTGTCAAAAATAACAAATGTAACATTCATACTGAAAACGTGAGGTTCTCTTCGAAGTTTTTAATCAGTGGTATCGTTTACAGTAGTGCAAATGTAAATGTTGTAGTTCTAATGAAATTAAGAAATCGAGAATTTTAAATATAATATGAAACATTTTATTTATTATAGATAATTTTTTTTTTCAAAGATAATAGTTACATTTAAAATCAGACGAAATTTAATAAAAAGAAAAATTAGTTAAAAACTTATTGGAAACAAATGTGCATGTTTATATATAAATTTAAATAATTAATAGAAACGAATAAAGCTCTTACATTGCAGTGTCATGTTAAGTTAATTTTAATAATGCTTACATAGTTCTGTTAATCAAGAAAAGGATATAATTCTACTGAAACGTACGTTTTTTATTTGGCTTTTGATTTTTAATAATTATTAATTCGACGCACATCAATGCCACCTTTAAAATTTAAAGCATCAAACAGTGAATTTATATTTTTGTATTTAATAATATTTAAACTATTTTAAATTAAAAATAATATTTAAAAACTTTTTGTAATTTTAACTGTTTATAGAATGAAATATCATATTGCTAAATTATAATAGATTATAATATAAAAGAATGTAAACTAAAAAAACATTCTAAATTAATAAATATTCAATTACATTTTAAATAAAGGTGTATATTGATCAGATATGAATTTCTACGGAATTTGAGCGGAAATAACTATGGGTATATATATATATATATATATATATATATATATATATATATATATATATATATATATATATATACATTGTGAGCGATTGAGAAAGTGTTGAGATTAGATGGGTCAAATTTTGGTAAAATCCAAAATGTTCGTAAAAAGCCTAAAAATGATTTTAAGAGTAGTTTGGAGCGATTTGAGGGTGATCATGTTTTTTGCTCATTGTATAGCTGGGTTTTAATTTAGGATTAGTTTTAAAGTTGTATTATGTTACACGCTCATAATAAAACCCGTCTAACCTGGTTTGAACATTCGCTCCATTCCAGGTTAGATTTTTGAGGTCAAAAAAGTCGAGCGTCTTTTGACGGATTCTTCATCTGTGTCCCAAAGAACTTATATTTCAATTTTCAGAGTTCGGATGCGCGAATTAAAGAAGATGGCTCTATATCTCAAAAAGTGGCGAGGATAAAAAAGTTGAAAATCCCGTTTTAGCGTTTGGTACAAAGTTTTGAAAAACTGGGTTGGTAAATTACGAAGTTATTAAGCAATGTGTGAAGTCTACTTTCCTCAGAATCGATGTGCTTAAAAAAGACCACCCCTCCACCATCATATGTGTGTTCCATTCCCTCGGGTTGGTGCGACACTCCTTCGCCGTCGGTTGCGTGCTCTCGATCCTCACGTCGGGCACTCGCCGGATTTTTATTTCGATCCTTCGCAAACGCGACCGATGCAACCTGGAAAGGGGTTACGCGGCGCCCGAATACGAATGTTCCCGTCGGAACGGTACCCGGCACGTTTCTTATCTCGTCGAACACGGACCGTGTGAAAAATTTTATAAATCGAGTCGTATTCCGAATTTGAGAGTTTGTTTTATAGTATCTATTTAATGAGATCCACTTTGGCGAGGAGAAATAATGCAGATAATATTCCATTTTAACTCGAAATCCTGCGCAATGTGTTTCCATTCTGCTATAGTTGTTAGAACCTACGATCAATAAAATTTATCATTATTTTTCAGAACGAACTTGGTACTTCGACGCCTACAACTAATGCACCTATGGACGCAAAAAAAAATAACAGAAAAATTGAAAACTTAAAAGAAAGTTTTCAAATGTCATCTCTGATCCTTTATTGTCTGAAGCATCGCAGACTATGAAAGTGTGACTCAAATGGTTCAAAATAACCAAAACAATAAAATACATGAGAATGAAACAATCGGTTCCATGGATACGTTTGGGAAATTTGTAGCTGATGAATTACGTAACATCCCAAACGCGGTTGGTGACGTATTAATGCGTCGCACTAAAAGGAAAATTCAAGAAGTAATTTTCCAGGCCTGGGATACGATTGAGTGTTCGGTACCGTCACCATGTACATCCAATTCGTCATCGCAGGCATGGCCCCAACCTTGAATATTCCAACAACGCAGTGGCAAACATTATTATACAGCAAATGAGGAGCAAGCGGTGTACCATCTTAATTTATCGTGCTCTTATTAATTCTCACCTTAACGATCAGGATTTAATATCTGAATAAAATATATATTTTATTCAGAAATTAAACATAAATATAAGAATTATCTAGTAATAATAATTAAGTATAATACATTTATCTTTAAAATAAATACTTTATGTACCATTTTGGATACGTATTTTAAAAATTCGTCCTTCAGACTCTCATATATAGAGTTACATGTTTTAGGTATAATGGTTGAAAGTATACATGGAGGTATGCGACTACTGTATTGGAGGCTTGAGTAGGTCAGGCCTGTGGCAAGAAATCGCAGAGTAACCATAATTCGTTCCTCGAGATTTTATTGCGTCCACCTTCAGAAGTAAGTAAGTAATCAAAGGTTTTTTTATTTAGCCTCAAATAGTTCAAGTAACTTTTTGTATCTTTCATGACAGTTGTTTCAGTAAAGTCTGATCCATGCCCATATACTCGCAC
>JARFJB010002135.1:140000-307500 GCA_036346205.1 Vesta saturnalis
GTAGCTTCCCCCAGGTACCCTATTTGTGTAATTTACACAAATCTGATATTTAATTACTAGCAAACCTCAAATCTCATGAAAAGAATTGGCCGTCTAGTGGCAGGTACGTTGTGTTAGTTGAATTAGCTAGGCTGAATGAGGTTAAGTGTAGCATCATGTGGGGCAGGTAAAAAAATGAAACTACTCAAATTAAAATTAACGAGCTTTGCGCAATGGTGGTTCAACCGGTTAATGTACTATTGTGAGAAAGAACCACCAATAAACCCACTTTATTCATAAATAAGTAATAACACAAGTACATTAACAAATCAAATAATACAAAAAAAAAACAATGAAAGGGTTAAATATATAACAAAATACCATTAAATCAGGTTAAAGTGCGTACAAAACTGTAACATTAAGAAAAAAATAAATAAAAAGCAGTTTAGCTACACATAAACACAATAAAAAACAAAGCAATCACCCCCGCAATTGTGTCATAAATAAATCGGAATAAAAATTATAATACCAAACATGTAGCCCTTTTACAACCAATCATGCCGGTCTTTAGGTAAATAAGCAAATAAAACAATAAGGCCAACTACGATACCTATAAAATACAACAACAGTAAAATTGCATAGGTGATAAGGTAAAGGCATGGACAAAAGAAAATAGACAAGGAATTTACACGTACACAATTGTTTATTAACTACTAAATCACAAAATACATACGTAAAATTACAATAAATTGCAGAGAAATTAGTTATCATGGGATAATTTTTCCATCATTAAAGAAGTAATAGGTTTTTTGGATAATTTGTCTTCTTTATGTATAGAATTATTTCAATAAGCAATGGCTGCGGAGATTGTTTTTTTAGTGCAAGACATTCAAGTGATAGAAGATTTTTGTAAAGAACTGTTTTTGGTTCCTCGCTCTCAAGGTGCAGAGTGGCAGACAAATTAATACTGTTTAAAAAAAAATTAGGGTACTTGATATTGTTCTTAATTTTGAGTTTTTTTCTGCACATTTCGGTGTACATATCTGTATATTTTATAAAACATTTCAACGAAATTTGTTTCATAAAATTTTGACCTTTTAACGATAAGAATGTAGTTTGTTCATATAGCACAAGTTATCTAAAGGAAAGCAATAAAATACAAACGCTACCTCATCACTGTTGTCTGCTATTTATACTGGGCTTCATAATTTTTACTTTCTTCTCGTACCCACACTAAGTAAGTAAAAGAACAAGTATTTTATTGGCATGACAAAAAAGAACTACAGTGATTCAACAGCAAGTTTATAAGAAATACACTTGGCTGTTTTAAACGTTTTTTCACATAAATTTGCAATATCTTTTGTTTTCGAAGTGCATTCTAGCGCAGACTGTAGTGAGACATACGGTACTATCGATTGAATTTGTACCGCGTTGAGTCCTCCGTCTGGGTTAATCATATTCAAATTTGCATAAATACATTCCCAATAACACATTAAGGCCTTATCTTCAGGAAACTCAAAATTATTCAACATCTTCTCGACCAAGACGGGATCTGCTTCTGTCTGTTCCAAACACTTATTATTAAAATGGTTAATTACTTCAGCCCATTCTTCCAAAACAGCTTCAGGTATCTTAAATCATTATGGTCTTTGTATTCACAGAAATAGAAATAAATAATTTACCTGTTCGGTTGCAAACACTACTACTGCATATAGAACAAGAAAGCTAATTAACTTCATGTTTATCATTACATTACATGTAATTATAACCCGACGTCTTATATACCTCAGAAAATTACAACCTATCACTTTTCTAATAATTTGGCACAGATAACGCTAACCATTAATTAATTTCTTATCCTTCTTAGAGATTTTACTTAATTGGTTTAGCGTCATCTAATTTAAAGCCATGCTTCAAATTACGAATATTACTTTTTCCTCTTATTATGAACTTGGTGAGATTAATTAAGATGGACTTTTCTAATGTAATGGATGCACGAGAAATTCAAATAATTATAATTATATAATATTTTGTGAATTGAGAAATGATTGTTGTTGTTATGTAAATGTATGTAAAATTGAGAAAAAAGCTTGAGTTTGCTTTCCTAGATTTGTACATAATTAATTACGAATAGATGCTTTGGGTGAGAGGGGACGCTGTCCCAGTGACCTGCAATTTTAATAAGTAGTTATTGCTGGTTGATTGATGCTGGAACACGAATGACCATTGCATAGTCACGCGGCGCATAAATTGGAAAATTATAACAAAATTTAGTTAGTATTGTGATAAGGATACGTTCCTTATTAATTTAATAAAAAGTGAAAGAATAAAAGTGCAATTACGATCAAGCTGGTGATAATAAAAAAAGATTACACCTTAATTTAAAATCGTCTTAAAGGTGACGTAATAATTTCAAATAACGCGTTTGCACGTATCAGAAGCGGTCATCAATGGTGTTTAATACTGAATAATAACTCTAAAATCGATTCAATGTAAGTAGTGATATAGGGCCGGTTCTGATCCATATGATACGAATTTTGCATTCAAAGGCAAATCAGTTAGTCCGCCGTGCACGTGAGGACTTCCTCGTTAATCATATAGGGGCCGATCCTGATCCCCACGAGGAAGATATAGGGCCGACCCTGATCCACGCGAAAAGTGTGTGAGAGAAAAGAAAATGTTCACTGATCTATGCTAATAAGTAGTGTGGTTGAGTCAAGGTCGAAATCTAAAGCTTGTGTGTATCATATTACAATTCTTAGTAAGTGAGTGAGAGAGTTCGCCGGTTCTGATCCAGCAGTACTGCTTTATGCTATCGTGATTGAGTCAAGGTCGAATAAAGTATGTGTGTATCATATTACAATTCTTCTTGTTATATAAACCGCAGCGAGCTGTGTGTTTAAATCAGACAGTTAGCAAGTATGGAGTTAGCAGTGTTAAACCAAAGCACCTACTTCAAACCCTTTAAAAATGTGTGTGACCTTGAGCTATCGAAAAAGTATAAAGTGGTAAATGTGGCAGTAATTTATAAAGACGTTGAAGATGTTATAAATGCTAAGTATAATATTAATTCACATTACACTATATGCTTAATGGAAATATTGTATTATCATCCTGCTTATCAAATGTGTAGCATTTACTGAATAAATATATTAATAACTATGATTTGTTTTAGTATGATCTCGATTTAGGTATAAATACCCTGCTTTATCCATCTGGGTAAACAATGTTAGATAGGAAGCGAAAGAGTGCAGGTGGTGGCGGTTTAGTGAATACTCTAATCAATAAACTATCCATTGAATTACATTTACCTAGTTACCAGTATAGTGGTCTTGGTACAAAGTTAGAGAAACGACTTGCACGCGGTGACCCCGGTATTAATCAATTAGATGCTCAGTGCAAGCTTCTTGGTATCAGTTACAGAGATTACCGAGATTTAGAATGCAGACATAAAGCAGATAAAATTTTAGAAAAAAAAGCTTGGCAACGCTTTAAATCACCAGACGCAACATTAGGTGAACGAACTGCGGCTTTAGCGGTCGGTACCGCCATGAGAGCAAAGAGAAAATTAGGAATGGCGCCCACGCGTCAATCTAATCTGAAGAAATGCAATGGTGGAAATTTATTGCATTTACGAAAAACAATAGCTATAAAAATTAAACTTAACGGAAATTTCACCGACACAATGAAGTCAGCGCCTCCAACAGCAAAACGTGTAGTAAAAAATTTGAGAGGCAAGGAAAATATTAAAGTTCCTACAGTCACTCCCGTACCTAAACAGGGAGGGTTTTTACCATTTCTTATTCCGTTATTCACAGGATTATTGGCAATCGGTGCATTAGCTGGCGGCGCATCGGGAATTGCTGAAGCAGTCAATGAAGCTAAAAATGCCAAAAAATTGGAAGACGAGA
Source organism: Vesta saturnalis (assembly GCA_036346205.1). Classification (NCBI taxonomy): domain Eukaryota; kingdom Metazoa; phylum Arthropoda; class Insecta; order Coleoptera; family Lampyridae; genus Vesta; species Vesta saturnalis. The sequence continues at coordinate 143,891 of JARFJB010002135.1, forward strand.
CCTCGCGTCATAATCACATGATGGAATCGATCGCTATAGGTTCCGTGAATAAGAAAGGCGGCGGCGCACTTTATCCAAAACCATACAAATCTGGTGGTGGTGCGTTATACTTAAAACCGTTTCCAAAAAACTGAATAGATTTCCCAAAAGAACGTTAACAGATATTGATTTAAAGAAATACGTCAAAAATGTGCCCTACTTTAGGGATATTTTTATGAGAGACAGTATGCCTAAAGTACCATGGAAAAATGAATCTGGAATTATTAACTTAGATAGCCAAAGCGGGCCAGGTACGCATTGGGTTTTCTACAAAAAGCGAGATAAAAAGGTATGGTATTACGATAGTTTGGGTAATCTTTGACCTCCAATCGGAGTGATTAACTACTTGCGGGGATGTAAAATTTATTATAATTACAACCAAGGTCAAGAATTTAATACTATTATTTGCGGATACCTATTCCTACAATTTTTATATAAATAATCGATATGTCAAATTTTCCCAGTTATGTCCATAACATTCGTTTAGAAGGTGTTGGTAACACGGCTAGCCACAACTTCTATCCACCGATAGAACTAGATTTCGGGAAGAAATACATTATTCGATTGGTTGGATTTTGCGACTGTACCAGCATTAGAAACATTTATACAGGCAATGATAGATTTTATTTCAGAACAAATCCGTCTCATTGGTGAGTGATTAATATTCCGCATGGTGCATATGAGTTAGATGAGATTAGTGATTATCTAAAATCTAAAATACCTACAGAAAAGTTTAGCATTAGAGCAAACAACAATACACTTAAATGTGAAATAAACAGTTCATTTGAGATTGATTTTACTAAAGAAGATAGCATTGGTCGCAGGCTAGGGTTTGAGTTTAAAATAATAGAACCAAAAACTATACATACGTCTGCGTTAGACATCCAAATAATTAACTAATCTACACATAGAGTGCAACATTATAAAGGGATCTTATCGAAACGGAAAACCTGCAAACGTATTATATCAAAAGGCGATTAATAGACTTTGGCGAAAGTGAACCATTCACAGTACACCTAGAACTAAAGAAACATGGGTCTGAGAACTAACCAAGGACCAATTCAAAATTCATATAAAAGACATCATCCCTACAGCAAGTCATTAATTAGCCATCAACCTTCATTGCGATTAACATCTGCAGAAAAATACTCTTTAACGTCAATTGGTTTAAAAGTTCTACACAATGCCGAATCATTAAACGTCTTTTAAAACGTACATTTTAATGATACTATAACTGAATCAGGTATTCACACTTATCTTCGTATGGATCTTCTAAATATGGAGCTTCCGAAGAAATATGCATTTTAATTCAAAGTCAAAATCTAATTACGGATACCTACGGCAGTTTTCTGTACATAGAAGATAAACTTGAGCTCAAAAGAGAAGATAAAAGAAAAGCATGCAACTTAATCAATAGTTTCCCAATTTTCTTTTCGAAGAAATTCGTGATGAGTTACGTGGTCAAAGAGTGGATGTTTGCAGAAATCCGGGCATAACATCAACGCTGAAGGGATATATTTCTTATATGGCAAGCAAGAGCAAAGCACTAAGCCATTTGGGTAGGTCGCCAAAGAATGAAGAACCATTACAAGTAGAATTCGATGAGAAAGATGACGAAAAATCATTTACAGTATGCATACCATTGAACCGCATATTTGGAATAATGGAGGATTATCGACAAGTAATCGTGAATATGCATCTAGAGCTGATTTTAATGCGATATGCAAGCTACAAAAACTGCTACTATGGTGACGTTGATGCGGAAATAACCCTAAATAAAATTCAATGGAAGGTACTACACTTAACACTTTGTGATGCCGCGAAACTGAACTTGTTTGAAGGAATCAATAAGAATTCTTTTATTACTGTTCCATTTCGTCAATGGGAGTTATATGAATTACCTTAATTAAATTAAAGAAGCAACCTCAGGCATATGGCCAATAAAATTATCAACGCAACTGGAAAAACCACGTTGGATAATTGTTGCATTCCAACAAGGTAAAAGGTACACAAAGTCAGCAAGAGCCGGCAATTTTGATCACATTAACATCAAATACCTCAAAGTACATCTGAATTCAGAGTATTATCCATATGAAGCAATGCATTTGAACTTCGGTGCTAACCAATACATACCTGCCTATCGCAATTTTTTCAAATTCCGATGTGACTACTATGGCAAAGATGATACAGATGCATTATTCAACTACTCCGCATTGCAATCATGTCTAGTATTTGTAATGGACTGCTCTAAACAAAATGAGTCCTTAAAAAACTCAACGGTAGGCATCAAATTGGAAATGGAATCTCTAACACCTTTCGATAATGGAATCGTTGTCTATGGTCTTATTTTCCACGATACTATTGTGCAGTACAGCCCAACTTTAAATAAAAGACTAGCCAATCTATTTCAAAAAAAGATAACGTCGTTTTCACGATGTTGCAGCCGGGATACAACAGGCGCTGCGACGTGCCAGGAGTTCCGAATATCGCCAGCGATACCGTCAGTGCTCGATCTACCGTTGGAGAGACCTAGCAGCGATGCGCCACCTGCCGCCACCGCACAGAAGAGGAAGCGGCAAAAAAGACGAGACCGCTACCGTTAGAAGGCATCACCCCCCTAGAAGGCACACCGGCTGCCTCCGCCGTCGCAGCCGCAACCGACAACACCGAAGAAGAGGCCCGCCCCGGATCTACCAGCCCCGGCGACTTCGTGCTGCAGAAGAAGAAGCCGAAGAACACCCCGAAGGTTCGCCCGTCTACGCCGCCGCCCACTAACAACGGATTCCAGGCCCTATAACCCTTCACCGACAGCCCTGCAGGGATGGGGCAGACGACACAAGAGGACACCATGAAGAAAGTGCCTCCAGTAATCCTTCGTCAGAAGGAGAACTGGGTCGCGTTCTCTCGAGAAAGCGACCGACAATGGATCACCTTCACGAGAGCCAAGGCCTTCAGCGAGGAAATCCGGATTCAGCCTACCTTACTCCAGGACAGAGACAGGCTGATGAGGTATATGGATAAGTGTGGTACTCCGTACCACACTTATCAGGCAAAGAGCGAGGGAATGACTAAGGTTGTGATACGTGACGTGCCCGTAGAACTAACCGAGGTTAACGTTAGCTCAGAGCTAAAAATGCAAGGAATTAATGTACGTTCTGTTTACAGGATGAAGCAGCAAGGACATCCGATCCCCCTCGCGGTGGTAGAGTTGCCGACCGAGGAAGCCAACAAGAAGATCCAGGAGGTGAAGCACGTCGCCCGCATCCACGTGACTGTAGATGATTTGCGGCGGAAGTCTGGCGTCCACTAGTGTCACCAGTGTCAAGGTTTCCGTCACGCACAGCGTTTCTGCAGGGCAGCAGCACGCTGTGTAAAGTGCGCCGGAGAACACCACTCCAGTTAATGCACGAAACCCCATACAGACCGGGCTAAGTGTGATAACTGTGGTGAGGACCATCCCGCTAGCTACAGGGGCTACCCGAAGTTCCCTCGTCCTCCACAACGGAAGAAGGCGGAAGTACCACAGCGACCGAAGAGAACACCGCCGACGGCGCCGCCTTCTTCAACCCGGACCGGCGTCAGTTACGCTTGAGGGACAGCAGGCAAGGTTGAGAAAACAAAAGTGCCGAGAACGGCTCCAGCTGCTTGTCGTTACCCCGCCTGCCCAACCCGGCTTAGAGTTCGACGCCGTATTGGACCTCCTCGGAGGTCTCGATATGGAGAAGGCCCTACCTGTCATGCGTAAGGTGGCAGCGGCGCTCGCTCAGGCGCAAATTGCAATGAACCTGTGGGGAATGATCCTCACGCACGGTTCAGAGGTGGTTGCCCTTTTCGGGTCCGGAACGAAGACTGGTGCCCTAGCTAAGTATACAGTATCGACAATTTATTAATTCTGTTCTGTTAACACCGACAATGTCTTCACACAACTAACACATGTTTCTATTTATTTCAGATACGTAGGCCATCAACAGCATCAGCCACAACCGAGCGACAACAGGACAGTTCACACAACAACCATACCACCAACAGCATCACCAATCACTGCAACGCTTTTTTTTAAATACCACAAATCTCAACACAAAGATGTCAACAGGCAGGCCACACAATCACGAATCCCAACAATCACGCAATCCACGCGCTGAAGGGGATGCATAATCCTGAGCAGCGCACCACCAACAATACACAATACATTATTACTTATATTATTTTATTGTATCTTCTAGCACGTATTGTAGATACTATATATCGTTAGGTATCATAAAAATTCTAATAAACTTTGTTGAACTTGAACTTGAACTTGCAGTACAGCCCACTCACTGGAGAAGTATACAAATAAAAATGTTGTAATTATTCGTTTTGTTTTATTTCATCCGCCAAAGATGAAAGTAATTGCTCAGAAACAAAAACTGCCAATTCAAAATCATGAGATTGATGAGGAAATATCTAGTGCTCCAATACACAGCGATTTACTCCCTAATAGTATAGGCGGAATTACATGCGGTCCCTCCAATTGCGGCAAAACAAACGCAATTATCAGTCTGCTTACTGAGAAAAATGGTTTGAAATTGAACTATGTATACGTATGCTCTAAGGCTTTGAATCAAAACAAGTACACACTTTTACAAAAAATCTTACTTCCAACGAAGGATATAGGTTACTTCACCTTCGGTGATAATCATGATTTGATTGAGCCTAATTGTGCAAAATCACACTCTATTTTTATCTTCGATGATATCGCTTATGAAAATCAAAATAACATAAAGGCATATTTTCCTATGGGTAGGCATAACGATATTGACTTTCTATTTGGGTCAAACTTACAGTAAAATTCCAATGCAATTAATTCGTGATAATGCGAATCTAATTACATTATTTGAGCAAGATGAGTTAAACCTAAAACATGTGTATGAGGATCATATAAGCCCCAGCATAAGCATGAAATTGTTTCAGGGTATGTGCTCAATGTGCTGGATAGATCCGTTTGGTTTCATGGTCATAAATAAGGATTCTGAAGTCAATTATGGCCGCTATAGGAAAATTGATGAATATGTAATACCTTAAACCGCTTTCAGTAGTTATTGTTCCGTTTAGGTATTAACAGCTATCTGTTTAGGGTAAATAGCTGTCTGTTTAGTGTAAACAGCTACCTGTTCTGTGTAAACAGATATCCGTTCAGGGTAAACAGCTATCGGTTAGAGCAAACAGCTATCTGTTTAGTGTAAACAGCTATTTGTTCAGGGTAAACGGGTACCTGTTTAGTAAACCCCCGTTTTGCTACAATGGATAACAAGGAGATGATATTAAAGAAAAAAATTATTCAGGCTCATAAAATAATACAGCAGAAGTACAACAGTCTTAAAACTGCTCGGATTGATAATGAAAGAATATTTGAAAATACTTATAAGCCCCTAATAGAACCTCTAACTGAAATAATAAATAACATCGATTCTGATAAAAAAAATTAAAACACCTAAAAAGGAGTGCATTGAGGTTAAACCCAAAAAACCACCCTCATTAATATTTTCAAGAAAGTATACTACTACTCCCACTATCTCGCTAGTTCCAAGCTTCACATCACAGTCAATAGATGCTGCTAGCCCACTTCCGTTTTTTCAAAGAAATCCTCCTCCAGGCCTTCGTACACCATATTTCTTAGATACATCTGTCTTAGGAGAAGTTAATACTGAGGAAGAAGAAGAACCTCTTAGCATGGCAGATGATTCCCGTAATGAGCACATCTCGGAAGAATTTCTCGAACAGTGCAATGAATTACCTCGTATATACGTTGAACGTATTATGAGGGATCCTAAAGGTGCTATTGATCATACTTATGGAGTCCACCATGATACCAAAACAGATAAATGGACAATTGGTAATACACCTGTTACAATTACAGGAAACGATATGATTATTAAAGGTGTCACATATAAATGGACTGGAGTTTCATATGATCTGCTTACCATGAATGAACCCGATTTAAATCTAGTAAATTCAAAAGATTATGATGCAAGTGGACAGATTCGAGGAAGCCGCAGCAAAAAGTATACACAAATAATCAAACCCTTGCTATAATCATCGGCCACAACTAAGGGAGGTGGAGCAATGTTTTTTAAGGAATTAACAAACAGGCCGATTGAATGTAAATATTAGAATGATATACATGAACTAATTCGTGATCTAGAGGTATTGTGGGCGAAAAAATTGGCGGAAAACACAGGTGTCGTAAATGACATAATACCGATTGTAGAAGAGCTATTTGAAGATGGATACATTGAACAACCAAATAGTCGTTTTCTAAACAGTATAAATGAGAATGCATTGATGTCAACATATCATAACTAAAATGCCCCTTGACAAATTTGGACGCTCACATGCCCAGTATCAATTCAAGAAATTAACCCCTCAGTTTAAGCTGATTGGATATCGAGAATAAGAGACTCAGCAATGTTGCCAATCCCATAGATCTTCAAGATGTCATCACTAAGCAATACGATTTATGAACAAGGTTCAATTTGGATGGAAACCGTTTCACACTGTTGGCGGACCCCGAAGAAGATGGTGATGCTATAAGTAAAGGATACCTTGATTTTTGTCTAGAAGCATTTCATAAGCTTTAAAAAAAGAAACAGTAACGTTTATCAAGTATTGGAGCAAAAACTACATCAACTTAAAGAAATTGTGGATAAATTAGTGCCATGTCCAAATTACAATCCGTCAACGAATTGCATAAACCCGCAAAAAAGTTTTAAACGAAGGCGAACAATAATTAAAGGTTTTCATGACCTTTGGCAAGCAGATTTTGCCGAATTTAACACATATCCTAAACAAAATGAGGGCTATAAGCATATATTAGTTGTTATCGCCTGTTTTTCAAAATACTGGACTAAAGGATTAAAAATAAAAACGGGCATAGAAGTTACCAAGGCCATGCAGACAATCTTCAAAAAGGGTCGGAAACTTACCAATTTGCAGGCGGATGTAGGAAAAGAATTCTTCAATAAGCATTTTACTAAAACTAATACAGGATTATAGAGTGAATCATTACTCCACTTATGGCACAAAGAAGGCAGCAATTGCGAAACGTGTTATCAGAACCATTAAGTCCTCTCTATATAAATCGTTTAGCCTACAAGGTAAATACAAATGTATTGATACAATTGATACCGTAACGATGGATTATAATAATCGTAAGCATAGAACTACAGGGATGAAGCCCAAAGATGTTGCTAATCATATAAAGCTGGAGGCTTACAAATAAAAATATTGGATAGAAATCGATATTGTGTGGGTGACATAGTATGACTCAGTAAATTTAAAAGTATCTTTGCTAAAGGATATATACCCAATTGGTCTAGTGAACTATTTAAGATTGTGAAAGTTCGCATCACTAACTCCACCACATACATGTTGGAGGACGTGAAAAGAGCACCTGTACTGGGAGGCCTTTATGAACATGAATTACAGAAAACAAAGTATCCCGATGTGCACTTGGTGGAAAAAGTCCTTCGCAGCAAAAATAATAAGTTATCGTAAAGTGGTGGGGATTGGATGAAATATCATGGATCAATAAAGACGATATAGTTTTATAAGTAGACATTTAACCTTGTGAAATAAATTACTAGCCATAGTTTGTAACTTTTAGATGAAATAAAAACGCACATAAAAAAAATATTGTATTTTATTTTTAAATATTATACATAAACGATGTAGTTTCTAAAATTTCATCATCTTATATACTAAACCTAAAGCATTTCTATAATCATTTAAATTACTGGAATGCCATATTTCCGAATCTGGTCCACATGTCCATCCCAAGCAGGAATTTATATTTGTTTCACCTGTATCGATGTTTTCTAATATCCAGTAGTAAAGTATGTTGTGCTTCTCGTTTTCCCACAGTTGAAACATATGTGATGTTTTGTTCTAATAATACTTCACTCAAAATATCGCGGCACCTGTAATTAACATAATATGCTGCTTTCTCAATACATTCACTTATAATGGAGAAAGTGTCTTTATAAACAATATTTTCTAAGCCAGATTTAACATTTGTTGTTGTTGTTGAATCATCAACCCGTAATAAATTGTAGACATACATTTTAAGCGGTATGTCGCCGAGTAAATTCATATCGTCTAAGATCCTATCTACTTCACTAGAAGTTAATGACTTGTAATCTTTATCGGCACACAATTTCATAAAACCTTTAATGGTATTGTCTAAACTAATTTTCCTGTCAAATAATGTCTTAACAATAGCTTCATTTGCACACTTTGAGTTTATAGCACACCAGTCAAAACACTCATCAGGAATAACAATATGTTGCAATATACTCAGTACAAATAAATTGCTTTCAGGGGTGGATTTTTCCATCAAACAACGCTTCAGGTACTTTCTGTAAATTTGATCACTACTGCAGCGCAGTTCTTCCTGAAATTCGTTTTGAAGACTACTACTACTACTCATAATGAATTGTTTTATGAAACAGAAGAGAAAATTCTATATAAAGTTATAGCCACAAGGTCTAGTATCAGCGAAGTTAAAATTTACTAGTCATTTATCGTTGTAAGGATTAAGTATTACTTTATTCTGTTTGATTGTAAACACATTAAGTTTCTTTGACCTTATCAGATGTTGATATCGTCTTATTACAGCAACATCAAACAAAACATGTTTATAATCATTTATCGTGATCTGTTTGACGCTTGCTTGGGTAGAACCCTTTGATTTTTTTACAATTTTTTTATTAACCGTGCAAGTATACACATTTTTGCACGAAGTCCTACAAATTCTAACATTATTCTCGTCTTTCATTTAGCCGGGAACTTCTTTATTTGCTAATGTAAGTCCAAAGATCTTACCAGGACTACAATCAGATGTATCGAATTTATCAATGTCTTCTTTATGCATTCATAGATATCGGGAACTGAAAAGGCATATATGAGACTATCTGTGTCCGTATACAAGAGCTTGGCATTATTGGGAAACTTATGTAGCGTGTAGTCATAATGAAAATTGTATAAAAGAGTTTTTGAAAGGTCTAAAACGCTGGAGCCTGCATATATAGGTTTGTTCAAATATACCCCTAGCCTATTCACTTGAATGATAAGCATATCGTTACTAAATATTGTACAACTATGAAAACTTGGTTTTTATGTGTAAGCATGTATTTCATTCAGGCAAAAAGTATATTACCATTTGTATTAAGTGAAAATCGAAATAGTGACACGGAGCCTATAAATCTTCTAGTAATTTCTACTAATGATCAAGCCGAGGATGTTATTAATACAAAAATAACACTGTATGTCATTTCACGTGGATTAAAAATATGTCAGTTCTTGTTTATAAACAACTATAGAATAAGACGTGCAAGAAATTTATCTGTTACCGATGCTTAAACCATTTTTCTTCAGATCGCCTTCTACAAAAACATACCACTCACTGTTATCAACTTAATCAATGCTCTGCTAGACTGCCTACTGACGCAGAAATAAATTTACATTCCAAGAAAAGATACAATTTGTAATTTATGCCGATTTAGAGAGTATGATCCGTTTAGGTATTAACAGCTATCTGTTTAGTGTAAATAGCTATCTGTTCAGGGTAAACAACTACCTGTTCAGTGTAAACAGCTATCTGCTTAAGGTAAACAGCTATCTGTTTAGTGTAAACAGCTATCTGCTCTTTAACAAATATATTTCTTGTGTTCCCTATTCGATAGTTGTTTAGAAAAAAGAGCTGACATTTTTAATCCATGTGAAATGATAAACAGTAGTATTTTCTGTATTAATATCATCAGCGGCGTTGAATATTAGCAGAAAGTACTGAAAGATTTATAGGTTCCCTAACACTATTTAGATTTTTACTTAATACAAATGGTAATATACTTTTGCCTCGAATGTAAAACAAATTAATGGAGAAGCCGTTCAATTTTTTGAATTATTTTACATCGTCCAGTTTAATGGGGAAGTGAATTGAATCATAATTCAAAACATCTCTAAAATGAGGATAACTTTGAGCCCTTTCCGTATGACGTCGCGCGGGATATAATGCTGAAACAACAGCCCACAGGAAGCAATACTCGTCATCATTTTTAACATTCACTATCGCATGCTTTATTGCTATGAAGTAGGAAACTTTAAAGTTGAAAGACCACCTCTAAATGGAACATAGCTATTAATATTCACCTTTAAATGTAACACTTCATGTAATGCCCAACCGGAATCCCTTTCGGAAAACTCCTCTAATTTTTTTGTAGTTTATAATAAACATTTTCATTATACCACACACGTAAATTGGTCGCAATATCGATGACGTAATTTTTTATGGCAAAAGTCTTCAACTCGATAACTTGATTTTGAGGGTGCATAAAATTGCAGGCTAAAAGGACATTCACCTTTAGCATCGATTGCCTTAGCATTAATTTAACCTTTCGTGCAAAACTATTGTATGCATTTTGTAAAAAATAAGAGGGTCCTTGATGTTTGCTATATTGACTATAATTCCCGTAAGTAATCTACCATTAAAGCATGAATCTAGAGAGTACCAACCTAATTTGCGCGTACGTTTTTTAGTGACAATTCCACTACCTGTTTTCCCCGAAGCGTTCTTTAACCGTTTAACTCTCACAAGATAACACTTTAACAATGATAAATTGCTTTCGAGCTTAAGCAAATTCTCATTTGCATCTAAATAAATTTTATTTGAATTATATCTTGCAACATCTTAATATATGTGCTAATTATATGGGTGTGCTTTACAAATTAATTTTTTGTTTTCAACAATGGGATAATACGCCTTGTTAAATTCACAATATCACCACTATTCGGTATAACGCCACTCATAGTTACCCTCAAAACTATGTCTAACAATATGAAAATATGAAGCGCACACACTGTCGATTGTGCAGCAATGGACTTCTAAGAAATACCTATTATAACTATAGAAGTACTTTAAGTTTTCCTTAATTAAATTTCTATATTATCAAACTGAATGTCATGGTTTAAAGTATTTAAAGCACGCTCAGCTACCGCAAATTTCTCTGGTTCTCCTAATCTACAAAGTCTCATATGTTCTTTAGTCTAGTATCAAACCTACATTTTGTGGTTTCAATCGATACTTTTCCAGAAGAACAAGATAACTTTTACGCTACCAAAGCTAATAACGGGTTTAAAGCACATTTGGCTGTCTAAAAAATTCATTAATTTTTCTTGCAGATCTTAGAACAGACTTAATACCAGGTGCAATTTTTTTTTTTTTAATTTTATTCGTAACATTAGTCATGAAAGCAGTCGCGTAGCGTAAATCAATGGCGCCCGGGAGCCCAATCATAATTTGCCGCCATTAAGAGGGGGTGAGAAATGAAAATAAAGCTGGAAAATTGCAGTAAAGGTTACAATATATTTTAATCCATCGAAGTACAACAATCCACAATCTAATTACACGTGCTTTCCGCGAAGCACCATTAAAATAAATTTTGTTAAACAGGTTTTGTTCAATTGCCAAAATTACCAAATTGGTTACTAGAAACATGTTGATCGTACACTTTAGATAATTCGTAATTAATTTAACTAAAGAAAAGCGGTGGTCACCACTTGCAGCACTAATGCTAATTGTTAACAGGATACGCGACATGATTACAATATCGGAAACTGAAATGCCTATATTAAAGGGCCTATCTAGTAGGACACGGTGGAAAACTACTAGTCTTATATTGTTATCCTAACGTGATTTCGAGTTGAAATATTTTCAACGCGATCAGAACGAAATGAATGGTTTTATAGGTTACTCAGAAAATCAGTAAGTTTAAAGGGAGTTGTATTTCTATACATCTATATAACTACATTTTATAAAAGAAATCGTATTTTATATCATATAAATGCAACTTTTAAACATAACTTTACGAAAGAAAGTTAAAACGAATCGAATATTTACAGTGGTTTATTAGCAAACGGTAGTCTTCCTAATTAAGGTTTAATGTTAATGACGGGTAATTAAAAAAGACTAATTACTTAGAGATTTTAGTGAAAAGGAATTGGTGGTGTTTTAGAATTATTTACACCTGAAAATTAAATATACATACTTTGGTATTGAGCAGTGGTGTGCGGAGAACGCGTAATGCGTTGACCGCTTGGATGCGCCTTTCGCGCCTGGTTTAAGGAGCGGCAGTAGTGGTTACCTCAGGGCCTCCAACTCGGGGCGGCGTAAAGTGTTTAAACTTTTAGAATCTTTCAGTTTACTGGAGAACTAAAAGTTGTACAGGTATTATTGAAGAGGGATTACTTCTTTAATTCTGGGTTATCGCGACTTGTGATTTATTTAAAACTGGGAATTACGGTAAATGAGATCTGAGTTTGATATTCACTCGTTTTACGTAATATTCGCGAATGCTATCGTAGTTTACAAAGCGGGGGCGGCCGAAATATGGTATAATTGTGAGCGGCTTGTTACTTTTAATTCGTGGACTCCCTTCACCCTGTTTAGGTAGCCTGTGGTGGCGTGTTCGTATGTAAAATATGGGTTGAATATCAATTGAAAGATTCTGGGCTACGGACTGTTGCTCTGTTCAATTAATACTCTGGGGATCGGCAGAACTTAGGCAGGCAGCCTTTCTATCCGACGGTGTAAGTAAAAAACTACTCCGGGAATAAACGGCCGGCGTGAAGCCGTTTACTATTGTACGTGTAAGGCTGTGTAATTAAACTTACTTGCAGGTGGCCACAGATTTAGGTAGCAGTAGACCCCGGTGTACACAAATAATTTCAAGCGGACGAAGTCAAGCTGAACATTTGGAACATCTGAAATTTAATTGAAATTGTCTAATTACCAAATAATTAATTAAAAAATTTTCGTAAAGAATTCTGGCTCTTTACAAAGTATCTATTTCTGTAACGAAAATTAACAATGAAAGGCTTTTTTACCATAATTAACACTAACTTGAAACGCTAAGAAATTAGTTAGATGATTTACAATTATTTAACACAAATAATTATTTATTGATTAAGCTGTACGCATTAATTTTTACGACCTATGTTTTCCGCCTGCGAGATCGTCGATTTCAATAGATTTGCGACTAACTGGCCACCTTTGACACAAAGTCAATATATAATTCTATTTTAAAGTAAATTGGAAAACTCATTTACACGATTTTTCCCTTTTCGCTTCTTACTTGCTCGTATATCCCAAGAGCAGCCTGTCCGTGATATTGCCTGAGGGTGTAACGCTGTCGCCCTCATAAAAATTTTACTCGGGGCGCTGCGTCTCTCTACCATCCCCTACGCTACGCCACTGTACGAAAGAAGGAAACCTCTGCCAACATCAAGCTGTAATTCTTTACAATTACGTCTAGCCTGTAATGATGTTTTTAAATGATCGAATTCATCTTCCAAAAATTCAGGATGGCAAATTCGTTTAGCCCGATCCACTAGAGCTTCAATTACACAAATCTTTTGACGTGGATGATGATTTGATAGTTTATGAAGACATTTTTCAGTACGCATAGGTCTTTGGTTAACTCTAGAAGAAAGAAGAAAGTTATGTATTTTAGTAGTATCTCCACGAAACGAAAGTATCATCAATATGGTACGTACATTTTGTAGCACTAATGTTTCATAATCTTCCATGTAAAAATTAGCCACTGCTGGATTAAGAGAGCCTTCCACAGCTACACCGTCAAGTTATACATACAATTTATTATTTCTCTGAAACTAAGTAGTAGTAAGACAGATTTGAAACAGAAATATTACATCCTTTGGCAAAGCCTGATTAATATATTCAGTGACCATAATGTCACTTTAAGCATATGTAAGATGTTTCACATGGTTATATATGAGATAAAGGAACATTAGGTTTGTTATCTTTGGTAAACCATATAGTTTTGGTCGAAAAGCTTCAGAGCTACTTAATTTTGTTTCTGTTTCTTCAGCAATAGAAAATATCTTTTAGTTTTTAAAAGAGACTCGTTTGTAAGATGTATTGGTAATTCACGGTATTTCAGTACTTCTGGTTCACGTTTTGGTTCTGTTATGTTGCATAGCATATGTAATGAACTTTGACGGTTGTTTGCTATCAGGAGAAGTCAAATATATGAAAGTGCTTGATGTAAAGTTAATCAATAATTGGCATATAAGTACATACTCCTTTCGTTCAAATGTATTGAAATTTTTCTGTGAAGTACTAAATATGGTATTCCTGAAGTGTCTACCATGCGTATTTCAGTCCTTTTTTTCGAGCTTCCTACTACCTTCTCAACCGCATTTGGTTCACCCTTCGTAATTTTACGGTGTATATTGTGTACGTATCAGTAGAATGGAACCACTTGGTTCTATGACGTCATCAGTGGTGGGCGAAGGAGTGGGGAAGGGTGGGGTTCAGGGTAGGAGGTGGAGTGAGGGTAAGGAGTGGGGTAAGGGTGGGGGACGTGGTGCGAGAAGGCGCGTAGTAGTGAGTGTGGAGTCAGTAGGGGCGAAAGTGTGGGTTGTGGGGTTGTTACGTGATCCTGAGGACCATTTTGTGGGCTTGGCAGTCGGCCATATTGCCGGTCATTTTGTTTTGTTAGACATTTTGTAGGCCATTTTGTCGGGTATTTCTGTCATTGTTATGGAGGAAATTTGAAATAGCATGTTCATAAAGAGGGTCCCCATGCTATCTCATAAGACAGGTATAGCAGACCGGAACTTATTCTCTGGCCTTCGCGCCCACGTCACTTCTTTGTCTCCTATTCGGACCCCTTGTTTATTATGGCGGGAAAACTAGAAATTTGAAATAGTTTTCTGGATAAGAAATGAAAATAGAGCTGGAAAACAGCAGTAAAGTTACAATATATTTTAAACCATTAAAGCACAACTATACACAATCTAATTTTCCGCGAAACAGGCAGTTATAGCATCATTAAAATCAATTTTGCTGGTCATATTTTGCTCAATTGACAAAATTGCCAAATTGGTTACTCGACGCATACTGATCGTAGACCTTAGATACTTCGTAATTAATTTAAACCTGGAAAAACTGTGCTCACGACTTGCAGAACTAATGCTAAATGTTAACAGCATACGTAACATGATTACTGTATCGGAAACGGGTATGCCTATATTAAGCTTATGTATTAATTCTAAAAGCTCTATCGGCCCCTTCGTCGTGATATACATGTTTTTTGGAGCAGCAACGTTCTATCTCTCCCTCTCTCGCTCAAAGTTTACCTTGTCAATATCATCTGGGCAGTAGTGAGGTTACATTTGAATTCCGAATGGAGTAGTTTCGCCGGTTTGGGAACCCCAAACTTTTCGTCTGACCCATGTAAATCTTGAGGTAATTACCTCTGTAATTTTATCAACTGAACTAAACATTGCTCGCTTTGTTACATAAAGCAGAATTTTTAGGTTTGTCGCTGGTAATCCTGTTTTCCCTTCTGTTTCGGCAGTCGTTATTTAGATATCAAGTGTTTCACACGTGCAATTAGCGCATTATTGACAAGCTCATTACGACTTTGTAGCATAAACTATCGTAGATTTCAGCCAGCACTGTACTCCATAATCCAAAATACGAAAAAATATCGTTGCGCTTTCGTTCGCTGATTTTGCAAGAGTCCCCAACACCTCCAACATCTCGTAGTAATGATTCTTGAACACCTTAACAGCGTAATTCCGTGCAGTCCAGCGTGTTTTACTTATACGTTTCATGCCTTGGTGTTGGTTTGTAATTTGGGAATGCAGTCCAGCGGTGTGTTAAGGAAGAAAAGTATACAACACACGCTCACCCGGTCCAAAAAATGTGACGGTATCTATTGCGACGGAAGCGGCATGATTAGTGCAGACAACGTACTAAGCTTTTGGATTTACAGACTAGTTTCGTGCTTGCATTCTAGTGTGAATCCAGGACATCCAGCATTGTCACGGTCCTGAATATCGAAACCGAGTCAAGCATCATGTTTGCCATGTCGTCAGCATGAGTTTGGCCTCTATAACGACGAACGGTTCAACCCCATTCACTTTAGCCCCGTCCTTGACATATCTAAAATACTGTTATGGGCGTTTCTTCATTCAATTTTAAGAGGAAAAGTTCCTATGAACATTTGTGATAAGTTTTGTCGTTAATGCGATACAGGGTGTTGACTTTTTTGTAATAAACGAGCTCTGGCTGCGAGATTTATTTCGACCATAATGTTTTGTTAGTGACTACTGGTTTCCAAAACTAATAAGAAAGGACAAGTTCGTTTTAAGTGTCTTTTGAATTTTGACAATTACTGTGTCAAACCTAAAAACAAACGCAAAAAACACTTTTATCATTTTAATTTCTTTGTAGCACCAGATTTGTTTTGTTTGTGTTCAGTTAATAACGATGCCTGCGTTTTTAATTTTTTGCATGGATTAGTCAATGGTAATGGCTTAGAGGTTATACGTATGTGTGCCCAGTGCTATCCCAATAACCCATTGCCATGTTGTGAAGCGTTTACTAAACTGCATCTTCTTTCACAAGAAGTTGGAACTTTTGCAAACTCAAGGAAAATTATTGGACGACCTAGAACTGCAAGAACTCTACAGCATGAAGATCAAGTTCTTCAAATTAATGACCAATATTGGGCAAAAAGGTTTGTGGAATCGTGCTACAACTATGGAATGTGAATTTGCATCCGCCCCTCAGTAAGGTTATTATGAAAATTCATAACGTAATGCCTTGAGAAGTTCGCTTCATCTGTAAACAGGACAGTGGCACCAAAATCGGTATTATTCGCATTTTTCTTAATATCAATTGGCAATACTGCATACAGAACGGATAGTCATTAGGTAGCAAACGTTGAACACGTTGAACTTGATATGGATACAATACATTTTCTTTTAGAATATTGCAGAGTTGAAACAAACATTTATTTTTGAGAAATTTTTCTGGTCTTCGTCTTGGTCTTCGCCAAGGGCATTACACGAAGTTTTACATTTAAAGGTGAATATTAATAGCTATGTTACATTTAGAGGTGGTCGTTCAACTTATGTTAAAGTTCCTTACTTCATAGCAGTAAAGCATGCGTTAGTGAATGTTAAAAATAATGACGAGTATTGCTTCCTGTGGGCCATTGTTTCAGCATTATATCACGCAGCGTAATACGAAAAGGGTTCAAAATTATCCTCATTTTAGAGATGTTTTGAATTTGAAAAATTAAACAACCTTTCCATTAATTTATATTCCATTCAGGGAAAAATTATATTACCTTTCGTACTAAGTGAAAAGTGAAATAGTGACAGGGAGCCTATAAAAATCTTTTAATACCTTCTGCTAATTATCACGCTGCTTTTTCTGATGTTATTAATACAAAAAATAACACTATATCATTTCACGTAGATTAAAAATGTCAGCTCTTGTATATAAACAACTATCGAATAAGATGTGCAAGACGTTTATCTGTTGCCGATGCTTGAACCATTTTTCTTCAGATTACCTTCTAAAAAACATGCCGTTCACTGTCATCAACTTAATCACTGCTCTGCTAGATTACCCATCGAAGCAGAAATCAATTTGTAGTTCAAAAATTTTGCATTCCAAAAAAAGGTGCCATTTGCAATTTATGCCGATTTAGGGAGTATTTTAGAAAAGGGCACAAATTTAATACTCTTTCACTCCAATCATATCTTTCAGTATTTCTTACTATTTGAGGTGTTCATACATTGATTCCCTATCCCTATTTAGGCTTTATAGAAGAAATGATTACATTCAATGGTTTGTTAAGGAGCTTAAAAGTATTGCACATTAAACCACCGAAATAATCAATAAAATATTTCCCATGGATACTTTAAGTCCCACTCAGGTTGAACACTTTGAAAGCGAAATGATTTGTCACATTTGTGGAAAACCATTTAGTGATTATGACGAGAAAGTTAGAGACCATAACCATTTTACAAGAGAATTTCGGGGGGCATCTCATCGGGCATGTAACCTAAACTACAAAGACTCTCACATTCTACCAGTTGTGTTTCATAATTTATTAGGTTATGATTCATATTTCATCATTAGAGAATTGGCTAGTGTTGCCGGTTCGATTTCACTGCTACCCATAAACAAAGAAAATAACAGAAGGCACTAAAATTAAGTTTCGATTCATTGACTCTTTCAGATTTATGAGCAGTAGTATTGAAAAGTTGTCAGACTATTTGGAAAATAGTAAAAAAAATGATTACCCGCGCTAATTGTTACAGCGATGATGAATTTTCTCTACTAGTTCACAAAGGCGTGTTTCCTTATGAGTATATTGATACTTGGGATAAATTAAACGAGACCACACTCCCTCCCAAAGAGGCGTTTTTCGGTCATCTTAATAATGAGAGAACCAATAATGTAAGTTTTGCACATGCGGTTAAAGTTTGGAGAAAATTTAACATTAAATCATTAGGGAATACTCAGGTTTGTATCTAAAAACAGACGTTTTACTTTTAGCTGACATTTTCGAAAACCTTCGACAAACTTCTTTAAGTACTTATAAACCCGATCCTCTGCACTATTATACAGCTATGGTTAATATTACGCAGGTAAAGTTAGAACTATTTACAGACATTGACGTGCCACTGTTTATTGAAAGTATCGGTATGCGAAAGCTAACAATAAGTACATGGGAGAAAAATTTTATCCCACTTCTGAAAGTGTGTATTTAATGTACTCCGACGTAACTAATTTATATGCAGCCGCCATCTCAGAATTTCTGCCATTTCCCGATTTTTCTTTGCTTGATGAAGCTAATTTTGAAACTTTAGATTTAATATACCATCCCGATGATTCACAAATTGGTTACATGATCGAGTGTGATTTAGACTCGCGTAATTCAGTCAGCAATCTCAAAATTAATTTGACAAAAATTTCTATAAATTAATGATTAATAGTGTTTTTAGGAAGCTGATGGAAAATGTCCGTAAACATAAGGACATACGTTTAGTAACGAAATGGGATGGACACTATGGTGCTCGTGCTTACATAGCAAATTTTCATATTTGTATAATATTTGATAATGATATGCTTATCATTCAAATGAGTAAGCTAGAAGTATATTTCAAGAAACCTATATATGCAGGATTCAGTGTTTTAGATGTTTAAAAAACTTGTTTATATAATTTTCATTACGGTTACACGCTACCCAAGTTTCATAATGCTAAGCTTTTGTACACCGATACGGATAGTCTCATACATGCCTTTTCAGTTCCCGATATCTATGAATGCATTAAAGAGGACATTGATAAATTCGATACATCTGATTATAACCCTGACAATATGTTTGGACTTCCATTAAGGACGAAAATCATGGCGAAATTATGTTGGAATTTGTAGGACTTCGTGCAAAAATGTATGATTACACGGTTGTGGTTGTAAAAAAATCAAAGGGATTAGTAATGTGAACTTGCACAACCTTAAATAGTTCACTAGACCAATTGGGCGAAAATACTTTTAAATTTACTGATTCGTACTAAGACAGCCACACAATATTGATTCCGATCGAATGGTTTTATGTGAGCGTAAGTTTCCAGCTTTGTATTATTACCGACGTCTTTGGGCATTATTCCTGTAGTTCTATTATTGCGATTGTTATAATCCATCGTTACGGTATCAATTGTATGAATCCATTTGTATTTACCTTGTAGACTGAACTGCTTATAATGGTTCTGATAACACGTTCCGCAATTGCAACCTTCTTTGTGCTATAGGTGGAGTAATGATTGACTCAATAACGCTGCATTAGTTCAGTAAAATGCTCATTGTAGAATTCTTTTCGTCCATCAGTCTGCAAATTGGTAGGTTTGCGTACTTTTTTGAAGATTGTTTCCATGGCTTTGGTAACTTCTATCCCCGTTTTCGTTTTTAGTCCTTTAGTCCACAAGTATTTTGAAAAAACAGTCAATAACCACTAATATACTTATAGCCCTTATTTTGCTTGGCATATGTGTTAAATTCTGCCAAATCTGCTTGCCAAATGTCATAAAAACCTTTAATTATTGTTCGCCTTCGTTTAAAATTTTTCTTGCGAGTTTGTGCAATTCGTTGACGAGTTGTAATTTGGACATGGCACTAATTTATCCATAATTTCTTTAAGTTGATGTAGTTTTTGCTCCAACACTTGATAAACGTTACAGTTTCTTTTTTTTAAAGTTTATGAATTGCTTCTAGACAAAAATCAAGGTATCCTTTACTTATAGCATCACCATCTTCTTCGGGATCATCCAACTGTGTCAAGCGGTTTCCATCCAAATTCAGCCTTGTCGATAAATAATATTGCTTAGTGATGACATCTTGAGGATCTATGGGATTGGCAACATTGCTGAGTCTCTTATTCTCGATATTAAATTGATTATCATCAATCAGTTTAAACTGAGGGGTTAATTTCTTGAATTGATACTGAGCATGTGAACGTCTAAATTTGTCAAGGGGCATTTTAATTATGATATGTCGTCATCAATGCATTCTCACTTATATTGTTTAGAAAACGACTAGTTGGTTTCTCAATGTATCCATCTTCATATAGTTCTTATACAATTGATATTATGTCATTTACGACACCTGTGTTTCCGCCAATTTTTCTGCCCACAACACTTATAGATCACGAATTAGTTCGTGTACATGATTCCAATATTTATATTCAATCGGCCTGTTTGTTAATTCCTTAAAACATAACTATGGAGATAAGATCGGATAAGATCGGGTAAGATCGGATAAGATCGGATAAGATCGGATAAGATCGGATAAGATCGGATAAGATCGGATAAGATCGGATAAGATCGGATAAGATCGGATAAGATCGGATAAGATCGGATAAGATCGGATAAGATCGGATAAGATCAGATAAGAGCGGATAAGATCTGATAAGATCGGATAAGATCAGATAAGATCGGATAAGGTCGAATAGGGTTGGGTAAGGTCGGATAAGGTTGGAAAAGATCGGATGAGATCGAGATACCTCTGCAAATGGCCTTGAAAATTGTTGTAATAACTAATTTAACATATGGTCTTGACTTGACAAAATTCTAAGAATTGCTTGGTGACCTTGAACTTTTCCCCCGCACCTTCAAAGTCAAAGTCCCACACGTGACCCTTTTAATGACCTTGAAAAATCTCAAGGCCAAAGTGGATTAGTATCACCATAACTATACTAACGTGTACGTGATGACCTTGACCTTCTGATTTAATAATTTTTATAAGACTGGGCGCAGGGCAAATTTAGGTATCCTAATGTAAGTGAGAAAGTGAGTCAGGATTACCCTAGGCTATACGTGACCTTGAAGAATATACTTTGATGCAGGCAATGTGTGCGTGAGCTTCAATGACCTTGACCTTGAATAACCTTGTACTTGGACGCGGAATATCTGTACGAGAAAGTGAGTCAGAATCACCCTAGCTATACTACTAAGAAAAAAAATTTTTTTGCCAAATTCGATTTTATTTACATACATTCCTTTTAAGTTGATGCAGCGAGTCCTTAGATTTTCTAACTTTTGTATCCCGTCCAGAAGCTCTCCAAAGTAAACCTCAGTTTCTGGTATGAGTTCCTCATTTGAGTAAAATCGTTTACCGGTGAGCCATCTCTTCAGGTTTACAAACAGGTAGAAGTCTCTGGAAACCAGGTCTGGCGAATACGGTGGCTGAGGAACCAGTTCAAACCCGATTTTGTTCAATTTGGCTTGCGCAACTGCCGATGAATGACCAGGCGCATTGTCATAATGATAGGGAGTGTTTTCTTCCTCAAATGTGGCCGTTTTTCTGCGTTAGTTACGATTTTGCCTTGTTTAAGATTATTTACAGATATGTTGGTTGCACGTCCGCTTCGCGGATTAAAACTTCGATCTTTACGATACCTTTGTTTACCCGACCACTGTAATTTTGTGAAAAACTTTTATTAAAACCAACACAAAAAGAAAAAGACAAAGTCGCGTTGTTTAGTTTTACTATAACAGACCTGATAAAATGTTTTTAGGCACAACGGTTTACAATAACGGTTTGCAATCAATCAGAACGGTACGACTCAATCGAACTTCGAACTGTAACTAACTGTTTTTACTCATAAATCCACCACCGTTTTTAAAAGTTATAAGAAAAACAAGAAATATTACGTAGAAATATTTTCGTATTTATTATTAACAAAAGTATTAATTTTTAAAATATTCGCTCATCCGCAGCAAATTGAAAAGTAACAAACAAATTCGTCTTTTGATTTACGATATGTGCCAATGTAATTAATTACCCACGCGACGTTTGCACCCAAACTACGCTTGTATTGAAATTTTCAACAATTTGTCACGGTCTCTCAGTAAAGACAGTTTCGAGAGAACACCTGCTTTCTACCCCAACATATGTTTTTCTTTTTCTTTTCAGCCCTTAGTTACATACATTCAAACATTAGTTACATAAAATGCATAGAATAAAACATCCCGAAAAATTTCGAATTGCGGTCTGCTACCAACACGTCTAATGAAGGGTGAAGCTTTTTGTGAATGGTTTACATTAGCGCATACTAACGCCATTTCTCAGGATTATTCCAGACTTTTTGATCCACCTAAAATAACCATAGCTCTCTAGGTAAACACATTAATGGGATTTGTGCAATCAAATATTTACTTTTAAATTAATGATAAGGGAAAACAGTTAAGTAGTTTATATTTATAAAGAAAACGTATAAAGGCGAATGTATCATAGATATAAATAAGAAATAAAAAGTAAGTTATACACTCTACTGTCGAGTTTCAAGGGTTCCTTCAACACGATCAAACTGTGTTACAATGTCGATTCTACCAATTCCAACACTTCTAAATAATTTCGAGAGTGAGTTGATGTCTGAAGATACAAATGTGCAACTGTACTATCACATTCTTAAACGTGCAGTTGGTGGTGAAACCATAACTGAAATGGAAGTAGGGCGTTTCCAGAGATTACATGACGTTATGCAAAAAATTCGGAGCCAATTAATGTCCCTGGTAGTGCTGAAACTATGTATCAGTATAATCGATCCAAATATTGTGGTAGGTATTCATTATTATTATATTTTATTATTATCATTAACCCTATACATTTGTTATACAAGCAATTGTGGGATACAATTAGAGACTGCTGCTTCATATCGCAAAAATCACACCCCACGCCACACCAACTGTTGGTCGTGCGACGTAAGGCTGCCAACAGGAGATACACGGTTATGCAGAGTGTGTACACATGGCATATCGGGTCACGAAAAATATTGTTAACTTATTCATTCGTTCATTTACGGATTTAACCTTTACAGTTACTGTTGTACACGTAATATACTATTAAAACCCTTTGCTTTATCTATAAGAACAAGTCAAAAAAGGGTGTAAACACAAATAAACCACAAACAACCCACTGCAGTGGGGCTAAGATCGTGACAAGTTTCAGAGTCCTAACGGTGTCTTATGCGTACTCCATTAATACTATTTCAAATTCCCCGTCATAACAGTTAAGTCTATTTTTAAAAACATACTACTAGGTGGAACTACGATCAACCTCTGCATTATTATTGATCAATACACTTACATTACATTGGTATCTTTTTCTGTTTCAATAATTAAATTTTACTATACGTCAATATTTTCTCTTTAGTATACATAATTACGAGTACCTCTGTATATATTTTGATCGTCTTCAAGGGCTATTTAGCCACACCGATTCTGTTTTGTGCGCAGCTCAACACGCATTGACGGTTGATAAACTTCCTTCCTGTTTCTTCTACCGTTCAGTCCAGTTTAATACGTTATCTTTTTTTCACATTTTACTCACTTGTCTAAGGTATGTAAAGGCGTCTAATTACGTTTTATGTATATTATATTTATTAGGGAATAAAGAAAGTGTATGCCCCTACATTAAGGAAGGCCGCTGGTGTTAAGAAAAAGCTTTTATTTTGATAAATTTCCGTATCGCTGTAAAAGCGTGGTGTGACGCCACGAACTTAACTTGCATAAAATGGCGTGGATGATATGCAATTTTTGTCTTGAATAATTAAAAATGGAAATACCTTCGTATCATTACCGCTTGCTGTTAGTTTGCCTGCGTTAGTAGTTTTTCCATTATTCGTATGTGGAAAATATGAACATTACCTTACATAATATGGCCTACAGTTCGTTTATTGGTACGTTATTGACAAATGGAAATTATCGTATGTTATCTATGAATTGGAAATGAAATTCTCCTACTATATTGCATTTTAAGACGAACTAATCAGTTAGTGTGCTAGTGTGTTGATACGGTTATAAAGGAACAGCTGATTTCTGTTCCTAAGATAAAAATATTTGAGTTCACAACTTACATTAACTGTAATATCTGTTGCCATAGGTCAGCATACGTTTCATTATTATAGAGTACAGTGTTGATCATATTGCATTTTGAATTTTAAGTAAATATAGTGTATAAGCTTACGTAGTTGTATTGAATTTAGTAATTTTAGAATCGTGAATCTTTGTGAGAAATATCGTTTTAGTTATGTTATGCTGATATTAATCAGACATTTTGCTTTATTAAATATACACATGAATACAGTTGTTTAGTGTTTATTCAGATTACCTATTATGCTTTAGGGTACAACTTTCTCAATTTTTGTTGTATTTTAATTATTAAACCTATAAATTGAGTGGTGTCCAACAAACAACATTCTTTATACTGGTTATACCTACGGATACATCTCTGCCTCCCTCACCACCTGTTCAAAAAGAGTTCTCAATTACAGTAATTTCATAGGTTTGTACCTCACTGCGCTAGACCGTGGTGCAATTTACCTTTTGTAATGTAATAATAATTTTTTATCTGTTATAAGATGTACCGGAGGCCTAGGCTGGGCGGGGTCTAAAGACCAATCAGTAACCAGGGGCTTGGTCTACCCTTAGGTCCTCCAACCAAAACGTGCAGCCTGGACCAGTATGCGTGCGCACGACCAATCAGCTGGAAGTGGGCATGGCCACGTGGGGGAACCAATCAGAATACAACCAGAGCACAGAGCCTGGAGGCTGGGCAGAGTCTAAGGACCAATCACAAAACCGGGTGTGGCCCGCCTTTAAGCCTTCCAGTCACAGTCCGCGGCTTGAGGCTGTAAAGAACCAGCGTTCTGTACGTATGTGTTTTAGAATAAATTAGGTGCGACCATTCTGTATTTTCATAAGTTTACGCGATATTGCACCACAAATAATTTATTGATCACCGCTGACGTGTATTTCTAAGAAACCGTAAGTTTCTGCACGTCAGAACGATTTTAACCAATCACATAACGGCATCCCCCGCACGGTAGCCGCGAAACCGCCCACAGATGCACCTTTATAAACTCGCGACGCGCATAATAGCGGATGAATCTCCGTAGATTCAGTTAAGCCGATATCCAGCAGCCGCCACCGTACCGTTGACCGTTCCAGAAACCAGTAGCCGCAGCCGCTCCGTTTGCTTAACGTAAGCACCGACCTGTTGTTCACCGACGAAGAGTCCTTCGCGATCGGGCAACCTAAAGTTCAATTCTGTACTGCTATTGATAGACACGTAAGTTGTAAAGTTATACATTCTGACAATTTACACTAAACACTACAGACCGTAAATAATTCGGGCTGAGCTCCAGGAGTTATACACACTAACACCTAGAGTACGAAGATCCGTCGTCATGCCACCACAAAGTATACCTAGAGTAGCAGCGGTAACCGACGTAATACCAACTACTAACACCTAGAGTAGCACGAAGTAGATCCGTCGTCATGCACTACAAAGTATACCTAGAGGAACGCAGGTAACCCCGACGTATCTCATCACCACTTGAGGGTGAAGGGTTGTTACAGGGCTGTAAAGACCTACGACCTTTCTCTTAGTATATACAGTAAAGACAGGCCGTCGCCTACGTCTTCTGGACATTACTGAAATCGCTCGAAACACACTTCTACATCCAGTACTTAATAACCGTACACAGTGTTGTGAATCGCAGAAAGTACCTCCATAACCTGTTGTATAAATTAGTAGTCACCTAACCATCGTAAATACCTGGTGCGAGAACGTTTGTAAATATATTAGATAGTACGTGAATTATTCTATCTTTACGTAAACCTATTAGAGTAGTTTTAATATTAAGTATTTTCCCTTGATTAATTATAAATAATTAAACTTAGTATAGAGATCGGTAATTAATTTAGTTAGATAAATAATCTAATTGCCTACATTAACCCGGTTATAATTAGAGAAAGACCGTCGAGAGACTCGCGTTTGCAGACGCGCATTCGCGTGTATTATTTCGAGGAGTAGGACATCCTTGCTTCAGCGCTTCAGAGTTACTGACATATAAACACGATATCGATTTTCTCAAACGATTCGAGTTCATTGCGCTGGCGCTCCGATCAACCACTGCATCAAGCATAAGGCTGCGCTACTGTACATGCAGGACCGTAACCGAAACTTTGCCTCTTAGGTAAGGAATAGATTAAACCAAACTCTCTTGTTCACAGAAGCGACGTCGCACCCAGTGACGCCACGACCCGGACCGAGAAGTTCACCACATATTGTGTTCATTACCTTCTGATTTTTATTAATTGTAAATATCTGATTAATATACATTTTAAAAATGCTTTACGGTTTTTATTTAAGGTTACAGTGTTAAGCCCATCCAGTAATTACTACGAACCACACCCCGTTTATAAAATAAACCCGATTGAGCAAAGCCGAGGCAAGATAAAACCGCGCTGGGTTACCAAACCAGAAGGGCGCAATATAAATATAAGTATAAAGTAGCACCCAAAAATAGGGGGCGTTATAAGGCTACGTGCGAGCGCAGAACTAATCAGCTGGAAGCGGGCGTTGTCACGTGGAGGAAGGGTAGAGCCACGTGACTCTCCCCGTCTCTTTTAATTGTGATGTTATCGATTATAAGTGGTGGGGGGAAGGTGAACCCATTCTACTCATACGTTAACTAAACACCGTACAGGAATGTCATATTTCATCTTAGAAATTTTTTTTATATTTTGTAAAAATTTTCATAATATATGATATGAAATACTTCATATTTTGTATTCTTATTTTATAAATCAGGAATTCCTTAAAATGAAATATTGTTTTTACATTCAATACTACAGTTTACTTACGATGAATTTATGATTCAGTATTCGAAATGCATTAACTGGTAAAATTTATACTTGTATGATTTGCAGTTGGGTTGCTTTTGAGTAAATAAACCAGACATAAAAGGATGAAATTATTTCAACAGCAAACACGATCTGCTGATCTCATTTGCCTGTGAAAATACGAGGGTCACTTCTAAAATTCGTGGAAAATGTAAAAAATGCACACATTATGTTTTTCAAAATATCTCCTTAAGATTTATTCACTTTTGCATTCGATAAAACCAATCTTCAAAACATTTTTGCCACTCTGAGCTAGGTACCTCCAGAGCAAGTATTTCAAAAGCTTCACCGACCCCTTCTGGTGAAGAATCGCGTATTTTACTTTTAATGTTTTTGAACAAAAACGTTATTGGGAGATAGATCAGGCGAGTATGGGCAATGAGTCTTTAATTTAATATTCTGTAAGTTTGCCGCGCTGTGTGCGCACTTGCATTGTCATGATGCACAATGATTTCCTTATTTATATTGTTTTTTCTAACTTCACCGATCACTTGGGGGAGACAGATTGAAGTATACCAATAAACAGTAACAGTTCTTCGATCCTCTAATGTAACAGTTTGCGAAGTGACTGGTTTTTCCGAAAAACAAGCAATCAGTTTCTTTGAAACGTTTCGCGAGTGCACCGCTTTTGTTGATTTAGGTTCATTTTGGAACACCCATAAAGATGATTGCTGTTTAGTTTCAGGCTCATATGAATATATCCATATTTCGTCACCTGTTACAGAATTTGAACGGCCATGGTCAAATTTTTTAAGCATTGCCTGGCACTATTTGACACGTGATTTTTTTGAGCTTCTGTTAGATGGTGAGGAATCCAACGACCACAAAGCTTCCTGGCATTAAAATATTGTTTCAACATGGTATGTATTTGTTTCGCAACAATGCTTAAGGATGCCTGTATCTCACTGTATGTTGCATGCCGATCTGATAAAATCATTTCACGCAAAGCATCAATATTTTTTGCGACAACAGAGTGCATGGTCGACCCTCGCGAAAATCGTCATTAAAAGTAGATCTTCCACGTTTGAATTCTGCAAACCATTTGTAGACCATGGTTTTGGACGGCGGTACATCACCAAACAAGAACTTTAGTTTTTCCCCACATTGCTGTGGCGTTGAACCGTAACGAAAGTCATACACAGTCATCACTTGAAAATCACGTTTCGACCTTTAAAATTCTACTGAAATGAAACTGCTCTATTTACAATCAAACTGCTAGTTGTACTAATGGTATGGAATATCAAATTTTACGATCATGCGAATCGCAGAACGTTAGCATTGCAAGGAGTACTTGATCCTCGTATACCATAACATAAATTATAGAATCCGCACAAATCTTTAATCGTCATATACTGAGATGATTTAAATTACATTCGTGTAGCTATGTAATTCACAGTGAATAATTTCATTAATTTGTACAAATGGTACATTTCGTTATATATAATATTAGATAAGAATGATTAACATTGAGATGGATGTAAATTTAAATAATTCATAGTAAAATGTTAAAATAATTATAATCGACAACATATTACATTTAAGTATAGGGTATGTTAGTTATCGTTATGCGTTAATTCAAGTTCATATTAGTTAGTAAGTTTATTTAAGCATAATGTTCCCTAACGACATGAGATACAGGTTGTAGTTTACAAAATAATGTTAAAAACTAGATTTAGGCTGGTATCAATGTCACAATTTCTATGTACGCAGCCAAGAATCATGAAAACGTTTGTGGTAGTGCGATAAACGTATATAAGTACTAAAATTTACTTAAAAACAGAATAAATACATTGGTGATTAACTATAAAACATAAACAAGCCAGCAGTTCTGGAATTATTGTGTTTAATCAACATTTACAGACCTTAAATTAGTGATTTGCAATAATTCGACACTAGTCTTAGAAGAACTTATAAACCTATAAGAGTGTGAAAATAAATTAAATTGAGACATAAACATTAAGAATAAACACTTTCAAAACATTTATAGTGCTTAAAAGTGTAAAATTATACATTAAAAATTATAATGTTAATTTGAAGTTATGTTATTTCCTCACACAAAAATTATGTAAAAGTTATTATAGATTGAGACAATTTGTTTAAAATAAATTATATGAGGTAAAAATAGTAAAGTAGCCTTAATTTCAAGTCACAATTCACTATATTTGTGACAATTTTGCCAAATTTAGTGTGTAATGGTGTTGGAAAAATTCAAATAATTTTCCTTTCAAATTGGCCCTAGGCATGTAAAAGATGAATATTTATATGTAGTAGCATCCCATATTCATGTGGAAATCAATTCCATGCCTGTAAAGTACATAAAATTAGCTTAAAATCAATAAATCAATGTGAAAATCAACATGGTTAATAATTGGAGGAATTAGTTCGTGTTTGGATTTAATTTATAGGAAAATTTATGTAGATTCCGAATATGTTATTAGTTTTAAGATAAGTTTAAGGGGAAAAGTTATGAGCTTTTGAAATTAAATTGTAATTTAAGAAATGCTTTAGCCAATCAGAATTGAGGAAACATTGTAGGTAACTGTTGATAACAATCGAAGATTTTGGTTTCTACGCTTTGCATATAAATAGAAGTGCTGAAGGATTAGGATCTCTCTCATTTTTTCTCTCTTCCAACAGCTTGCTAAAGCAAGATGTTGCCAAATTTTTCGTGAAATTATTTTAAACAAAATAACGTCACTTTCGATAAAAACAAAGTGCGGTTTTTAGTATCGCAAGTGTTAAAAACAAGTGATAGTCATTTGTCGGTAAATAATAATAAATTAAGGTTAGTTTACCTTTTTAAAATATAAATCGGCTGTTATCGATAGCGAGTGAAAATATTTCCGCAGTTTCGACATTGTTTTTTTTTAAGTTTGTTTTGTTTACGTTTGTTATGGATATTTAATTGTGTTTTCTTCGTGTTATTATCATTATACATTTTATTTACTGGAAGCGTGTTTAATTTAAATATCCTTCAAACTATCCATGCTTTTAAAAATTTATTTTTGAAATAAAAATAATAAGTGTGATGATCCTAAAAATAAAGATTCATCAATATGAAGAAACATTAGTGAAACTTACGTAAACGTATAAGCAGTTAGAATAGAAGCAAATTTGGATGTTCAAGAAGCAGAGTTGGAGTTCAAAGGAGCTGTTTTCTACGATCAACTTCATCATCAGTGACCAGGTAAGGAGGACATTTTATGTGAGTGTTATGACTTTGTACTTTATTGTTGACATTGATATTTTCATTGTTGTATTTATAATTTCCATACTTTGTAACAAACATCATGTGCGACAATTTGTATGCATGTCAAAAGGGAATATTATTGGAGCTAAAATTTAAAGGGTTAATATAATATTGAATAAATTCAAACATATTTATACTTACATGTATGGCGTATTTCTTTTGCTTGTAATCAAAAGTCACATGTTTGCGTATTCACAGCGCATGCCCAAGTACACATTTGAAGAATTTTGTTATGTACAGGGTGTGGCATATATATTGATGCAAATTAAAATTTATAATTCAATTTCTTTGAATAATTTAGATATAATAAAATATAAATGGGCAATAACTCAATGTGCATTAATCACATTACCTATAATTATAATATTCAAAATCTTAGTATAATTCAACAAAATAATAATTTACTTTGTCATATAAATATAAAGTCTCTTCTAAATTTTAAACCCTATACCCTTTGATGAGTCTTTACATGCGACTGTTTTTTAAAAGTTAGTTTGGGCAATATAATAAATACAAATATAATCAATATAAATAATAAATATTAATAATTACAAATATAATAAATTTAAGGTAGATAACAGTTCAATACCAAACGAATCCACTTACAACAACATACGAATAAACTGTAGAAAATATTCGGGATGATATTGACTGAAGATGCCTCTGTTCCGAGTTTGAATCACGGTTCCGGCATGGACGTTTTGTAAATGTACAGTGGATGAAGTGATAGCCTTTGACTAAAATTCGCCCTCTACAAAGCAAAGAAAATAAAAATAGAAACATAGAAACCAAATACATTTGGTTCGATGTTGATGAAACAAAGGGTAATGTAAGAAAATATGTAGCCAACAATATTGTGGAAAAATTAACATTAAGTAAAGCTGGAATTCCACACGTAGCATGTAAGATATTGGAGAAACCAAAAATTCGACTGTAGCAAGATTCGCTAATGATTCGCTTCATATACTTTGGCTAAATGTAATTTTTAAATGAACGTGTTAATAATCTATTCAGATGCACGTTACACCACCTTACGCGTTAAAAGTGTTTTGCCAATTTTAAGTTGTTGAGGGCATGTCATAATAAGGTGGTACATAAAGTACGGGTTAACTAGGCACAACCAAGCTATTGGTCAGGTTAAAATGAACGCAGTATCACTAAACCGCACCCCTACTATCACAGACAGTGTTAAACAGGTGGGATAAGTTTTCCATCATTAACGAAACAATGGGTTCTTTCGATAATTTGTCTTCTTTGTGAATAGAATTATTTCAATAAGCAATGTCTGCGGAGATTGTTTTTTCTAGTGCAAGACATTCAAGTGATGAAAATTTTGTAAAGAAGTTTTTAGTTCCTCGCTCTCAAGGTGCACAGTGGCCGACAAATACTGTTTAAAAAAAAATTAGGATACTTGATATTTTTCTTAATTTTGAGTTTTTTTCTGCAGATTTCGGTGTACATATCTGTATATTTTATAACATATTTCAAGGAAATTTTTTTCATAAAATATTGACCTTACTGATAAGAATGTAGTTTGTTCATATAGCACAAGTTATCTAAAGGAATGCAATAAAATACAAACTCTACCTCACCACTGTTGCATGTTATTTATTTTGGTCAGCATAGTTTTTACTTTCTTCTCGTACCCACACTAAGTAAAAGAAAACATTTAAACATTAACAGGTATTTTATTGGCAACACAAGAAAAAAAAAGAATTATAGTGATTCAACAGCAAGTTCATAAGCAAGACACCTGGCTGTTTTAAACGATTTTTCACATAAATCTGCAATATCTTTTGTTTGCGAAGTGCATTCTAGTGCAGACTGTAGTGGGATAAACGGTACTCCCGTTACCATTTGTACCGCGTTAAATTCTCCATCAGGGTTAATAATATTCAAATTTGCATAAATGCATCCCCAATAACACATTAAGGCTTTATCTTCAAGAAACTCAAAATTATTCACCATCCTCTCGACCAAGACGGGATCTGCTTCTGTCTGTTCCAAACACTTTTCATTAAAATGGTTAATTACTTCAGCCCATTCTTCCAAAACAGCATCAGGTATCTTAAATCATTATGGTCTTTGTGTTCACAGAAATAGAAATAAATAATTTACCTGTTCGGCTGCAAACACTACTACGGCACATAGAACTAAAAAGGTAACCAACAACTTCATGCTTGATCTTATTTTATGCATAACATGTAATTATAACCCGTCTTATATACCTCAGAAAATTGCAACCTATCACTTTTCTAACAATTTGATACAGATAACGTTAACCATTAATTATTTTCTTATCCTTGTTAGAGATTTTACTTAATTGGGAACGGTTTGGCGTTATCTAATTTAATGATGAATATTTTGCACTCGGCGTATTATAGAGTCGTAAACAACGCTGACGCCGGAATGAAAAAATGAATTACTTAAGAATTGCTAATAATTAATATTATAAGTAGACCTACAGCTATTTATAACAATAGGTTAACAATAGTCTAATTGTGAAATGCCGAGTAAGCATAGTTATGTCATAAGGTAGAATTAAGGTAATAATAAAGAAAACAAACAGCTCTAATAATACTCAGACTCGGAGTTGCTATTTAACCATCAGGTGAACCCGTGAACATAACACCACAAAGCTATCTTACATTACTAAAATTATACTGAGTGTTCTTTTTCGAGGGAAGAATTAACACTAAACGGAAGTTTAGAATTTTTATATTTTTAACATAACATAACCTTCACGCCATTCCCTTGCGGATAGACAATACAATCCCTGCCTCTTATTTATTTTTCATTCACAATCTTTCTCAATGCTTTCCTATCTCTGCATACCTCCCAAGCTTCCGCAAGATTCATACATTGTCTCTAACATGTCCTTTTATTTTTAAAACTCCTTACCCTTCTAACTTTTATCATACATACTACTACATTCAGCCAGGTTTTACGCGTCCTACCTGACTCGGCCTTACCTCTAACCTCACCCACATATATTTACTTCGGTAATCTAGTGTTGCTCATTCTCTCAATGTAACCAAACCCACGTAATGTACTACTTTTGTATCAATCCATCATTGTCTTTTCCTCGACACACTCAGTCATTATACACTGATTCTTTATCTTATCCCTTCTCGTTTTACCACACGCGCTTCTCATTGATCTCATACCCACGGTATTTTTTTCTTTCGTGCTTTTTTTTGACATACCCATGTCTCACTTCCATACAGTACTGACGGGACAAACACGACATTATGGATTGCTCGTTTCACAGCTAGACTCATGCTTTCGTTTCTCATTATCGTCCACATACTTCCAATCACTTTCCTTACAGTATTGTCCCTTCCTCCAATCTCGCCATCCATTGTACCGTCTGCAGTAAACATTCTACTCAGATAAACCAACTCGTCCAGTTGTTCCACAATTTCATCTTGTAGAGTAAATACTCTACTCTCCGTTCTACCTCCCGGATTGAACACCACAATCTTAGTTTTGTTCATATTTCTTTAGGTCCATGCTCTCACAGACTATCAAACTTCCTCAGAGCAGTTTGTACTTCATCCTCACTGTAACTTAATATCGGTACATGCTTGCCTAACACATTTATCCATGTATACATTGAACAACCACGGTGACATCACACAGCCTTGTCGCACTCCTTGCTTAATATTAAACCTGCCCTTATTCCGTTTATTAGACCTTTATTTACGCCAAATTCATTTAATATTTCCCACAGTTTCTCGCTACTCCCGTTGTCGTATGCTTTCTCTAGATCTACAAACGCACAGTACAGCATCCTTTTTACAGTTAAACACTTTGGGATCACCTGCTGGAGAGCAACCATCTGATCAACACATCCTCTCCCTGGCATGAAGGCACCCTGCACATGCCAAATCCTAGTTTATAACAACCCTTTTTGAGTTGTATTAAAATATACCTTAATTTAAGGTCTTTCATTCGTTCCGTTGTAAATACAAGAAAAATTTTAATTATTGAAATATAGGTATGTGGTAGGCAACTTAATTTGCATATTTTCTTAGGGGTTTATATTGTATGCTTCTTAAAGGTTTATACTTCCACTTACATAAATTATTTTTCTGATCATTTTATTCGCGCATTACGTCATCATTGACTTAATCCTGCTCATATCTTTTGCGCATGACTACATCATCGAACTTTGAAAGCATCCATCTTGCTTACTTCCTGATGAATGTTGAAGCAGGAAGTTTTGTTTTGGTTTTCCACCTAAATTTCAGTGTAAAGTGCCATTAATTTGATGGCACTTTTATTTTAGTTCAGTTTTATTTTACTTTTACCCTTTTATTACAATTTAAGTACGCATTTAATTTTACTGTTTCGTACGCTTTCATTTTATGATTGCAAATTTTATTGGAAATTTCAAAATAATGCATTAAACGGATTATTCCAATTCATGAAGATAAATTTTTAAGAAGGAAAATTCCAGTGTTGGGTGTGGTTGACAACATAAAAGCATTGTTATTGCAATATATTGCGCAACATTACACAAGGATTAAGTCATCTTAGTTTGCATTTCTGCATTATTTTTTTATAATACCAGGGATTCTCAAGAATATTTTGTATATTTAGTAACAGATATTTAATGTTTAATGATTTTTTAGTAACTTAAGGTTTTTACTATTAGTTTTTAAAATATATTTTATTTAACCCTTCCACTTTATATATTTAATAAACATAGTTGTATATTTTTTATTGTTTTACATTTTGATAAATTTTTAGTGTAGAACTCGGTTTAGTTATTCCGAGTATTATCAAAAAAAAAATAACTTGGCGTCCGAGATCATTTTTATTAGTGTTACATTGCATTTATATATTGATGTTCAGTGGAAGTAAGCTATCAGAAAATTGTGGTAATCAAGCAAATCAAATGAATCGGCCCACTTTAAACTACCGACTGGGACAAAGGCATTATTTGTGGTGAATGGTTGGTATCTCCTGTTAGTTTAATGATTTGTGTTTTGGAGAACATTTTTACACTCATTTACTTTTACTCTTATTTCTTTATTATATTATTTATTCATTTATTATTAAATTGTTTTATACCATTTACACCACATATTTTATAAGTTTGTTTAGTTTGTCGTACTCTATCAATCAGTATTCTTTCAAATACTTTACCAAGTACACTGAGCATACTTATTCCTCAGTAGTTCTTGCAATCACTCTCGTTCCCCTTACCCTTATACAGTGGTACAATGATCGCGCTCTTCCAATCCCTCGGCACTTTTTCACACTTAAGGCATACATTGAATAATTCACACAATCTTCGTATAAGCTTTGCACCTCCAAACTTTAGCATTTCACCAGTGATTTCACCTACACCTGCTCCTTGACCGTTTTTCAACCTTCCTACAGTTTTCTCTACCTCATTTATCCCAATATCCTTCTCAGTTTAATTCACAATTCCTTCTACATTCTCCTTATTTAACCCTTCAGTCTTACTTTCCTCACTACTGTACAGCTTCTCGAAATAATCTTGCTATCATTTGCTCACTTCACAATCGTCCCATACTATTTCGTTGCTCGTATTCATCACTCCTTCAGCGTTCTATTTGGGCCACGTTTTGTTTTTTTTTATCCATTTCCAGGGTAGTTTTTTGTTACAAAATCATTCTGCATATTCTCTCCTTTCACAGCCATCACTTCCCTTTTACTTATTCTAACTGCTTCTTCGCTTCTTTGTTAATTAATTTGTACACCTCATACAATCGCTTTTTTTCGATCACATTTTTTGCAGCAACCATTGCTATGTACGCTTTTTTTCCTTACATACTGCTCTTTTACCGATTCATTCAACCAAGCACAGTTTTTCTATGTACCTACAGTCACTTTTCTACATATCCACACGGCGCATTTCACAACACAGTTTTTCAAGCTTATCCATGGACTTTCAACGTTAGTGTAATTTATTTGTTCGTTCCACACTGTTTCATTCACATTCAACTCTTTACTCATAGCATCTGCGTATATCATTCTCACACCCTTATCTACTAGTTTGTCTACCGTAATTCTGGACGTTCGCACTACGTTTGCTTTCCTTCTCTAGACCCATTTTTGCCCTAAACACACTCCAAAATACCAAAAAGTGGCCCGATCCACATTCCGATCCGCGCATTACTTTTCTGTCTCTCACTAAGTTTCTAAGTCGTTCATCATACATTATCAAGTCAATCATACTTTTAGATTCACCTCTTTGCCATGTATACATATGCACATTTTTATGTTTAAACCACGTATTGGATACAAACAGACTTCTGTCCACACAGATGTTCACCAGGCGTTCACCATTCTCATTGATTCTTTGGTCTCCGAACCTTCCTTTGGCTTACATATGTTCAACACGCTCTCTACATCATTCCCGAAGTTCTCATACTGTTGTTCTCTTTCACCATTCACTGGTGCAATAAGAAAAATTTTTCGAAACTCCACTTTCATTCTAACCCACATTACCCGGGGAGATACCAATTCGTACTGTTTAATACATCTTTTCGCTCTTTCACTTACGATCACCTCTACTCCTTTTGCGCCACGTACTTCAGTTTCAACTTCTGATCATAGTGCTAGATAGCCATCCTCCATCTCCACAGCATCCTTTCCTTTGCGCTTTGTCTCCGATACACACAAAATATCCAGCTGTCTTTCGTACATTACATTCGCCATTTCAAATCCTTTATCATGCGTACCTCTAACATTCCACGTACCGATTCGCCATTAATTCCTTACACGGGCGTCAGCAACGGGGCCTGTCTGTTTCGACTTTGACCGCCACTTGTTACCAGGTCGATCCGAGGCAATTGTATTGTTCTCTGCCATAGCGGGCAAACCGGTTACTAGCCAAATCGTTTTCCATGAATGAAACATTTCAGTTAGAACATGGAATGTCCTAAAGAGTTTAGCATTGAAGAGTTTAGCTGACCAAATCTAAACATATAATTACAATACTTCTTTTAGGTTTTAAATGGGTGGTTTTAAGATAAATTATATACAATGTAAACGTTTCGATAGCAAGTACAGTTATTGTCACCAGAATTAAGGATATTTAAAAACATTAATTAATGTGTCAAAATAAAATAAAGTGTAGCAAGGAAAGGCCTACTATATTACACACATTTAAAAATCAAGTATGGAAACTAAATTTTATTTTAGCTAGAACTTTAATAAATTAAATGTCACTAAACCTCTTTGAAAATGGCAAATCCTCTAACGGACGAAGGCTAACAATGAAAAATGCTACAATCAAAAATAAAATTTAACAAAATTCAATCACATTATAACGTTAATTTAAAAAGTAGTAAAAGAATGCACCACTAAAAACTTGACATGTAGATTGTACATTGCAAATGTGTGCTGTGATGAATAAACATTTAATTGGTAATGCATTTAATTCAACGTTTAGAAAAAACTGCAAAAAATCTACACATACCGTTACAGACCAAATTCTTATTAGAGCATCCAGCCCGCAAAGGCAATTTGTGCTCAGTGGTGTGGGCGGGGGTTCCTTACTTAATGCTGCAAAAGAGCACTCATCGCAACTTCAAAAACGTGAAAATCGGGTTAAACATTCCAAAAAAGGCGCCACTTGTTAAATACATTAATAACGGGAAAACGTCATGAACCAGATATTATAATGGCCTAACAGGAAACCTCCTACCTGAAAATTCTACTCCAAAAATATTTACGCAGAGTTCACCTAAACTTCAATAAAATCTTAAGCTTCCTATAAAAGCCGCAAAATGAGATTATAAAACCAAAACAAAAACTCATTAAATATTTCGATAAACTTAGCGCTAAAATCATTAGCTAAAAATAACTGATTAAACTGTAATTCATTATTCAATTTTATCAAACGAAAACTACGGCAGAATAAAACGAAATCGACACGATCAAAAATTTAAAGAATTCTAAAATTTACTAAACGACAATTGTAATACATAACTTAGAGAAAATACACAGCTTCGCATAACAAATAATCAAATTCACATTATATTTAGAATTTACATCAGTTATACATACATAAGCGGAAAAGTAGCATCGATTGGCGCTTGAATCTCGATGGTGCAGATGGTTAGGGCGATACTCTAGCAAAATACAGGTCGTAAGTTCAAATCCTACTCGAGGTAAACTTTTTATTTATGTGTTTAATAAAAATAAAATTAATAATAATTTTTAATTAATTTCTTTTCTTACAAAATTAATTATTATTCAGATAATAAAAAAAATTTGGACACTTAAATTGTACCTTAGGAACTTTTTTGACGCTAAATTACGCATCATCAAAAATTTGCATATAACATAATTAATCGATACCTATATCTAGGTATTTTTAAATATTTGCAGTATGTATCTGTTTTATAAATATTTGATAAAACCAAAAACTGACTCCAATAGACCCCCTCACCGTCGCTGGATTTCGCCCAAAATGTAATAAGCTCAAAGCCAAATGAAAACAAGCTTAAATACAAAATTTTAAGTACGTAGGTATTTTCGTTCTGTAGTTATCGTGGATACTGACATATCCACACATACACACAAACACACACACGCACACACGCACACACGCACACACGCACACACACACGCACACACGCACACACGCACACGCACACACGCACACACGCACAC
Organism: Vesta saturnalis; assembly: GCA_036346205.1. Taxonomy (NCBI): domain Eukaryota; kingdom Metazoa; phylum Arthropoda; class Insecta; order Coleoptera; family Lampyridae; genus Vesta; species Vesta saturnalis. The sequence continues at coordinate 182,946 of JARFJB010002135.1, forward strand.
ACGCACACACGCACACACGCACACACGCACACACGCACACACGCACACACGCACACACGCACACACGCACACCACAAACGCACACACGCACACACACGCATACTCGCATACACTCACACACGCACACATGCACACACGCACGCAGGCACCCACGCACGCAGGCACGCATCCACCCACCCATCGACATTTTAACACAATTCCTACATTTATCAAGTCATTAAATTCAAATTAAGATCACCTGGTATACTTAAGAGGCGGTGGTACTAACTAGTTTCAGTGGCGACCTTTACTAAAATTATTATAAATCTGATTCATATGCCAAAATAACAAGTGGTTTTAACAAATACTTTTCGTTCTCCTTGTAACGCATTCGTCACATACAATTCCGATATACCTTCGCCATTATAACAAATAGAAAAAACACCTAATAAATTTGGATTATCATACGAATGATTACGCTTGCATTCAAATTTAAACGATAAAAAAGGTATATTGCATAACCTTCTATACCTACATATGTATATGTTGGTTGTAAGACAAAAAACAATAAGTACATTAACCTAAGGATATGTATTATAAATAATAATAAAAACAACCATCGAGATGTCAACACAATTGCTACATTAATCAAGTCATTCAATTCAAATTAAAATCACCTAGTATACTTAAGAGGCCGTGATACTAGCTAGTTTCAGTATCGACCTTTACTAAAATTATTGTAAATCAAAATAACAAATGGTTTTAACAAATAATTTGCGTTCTCCTTGTAATTCATTTGTCACTTGAGATTTCGATATAACTTCGCCAGTATAACAAATAGGAAAAAAACACCTAATAAATTTGGATTATAATACGGATGAATACGCTTGCATTCAAATTTAAAAGATAAAATACTAGAACTTAGTCTCAAAAGACAGCGAATTGAACGGTGTGTACATACAACAAAAAAATAATAAAATACACACAATAATTTATTAAAATTTGTCAACCACGGCCAAAAAAATGCACAGAAATCTTTACCTTGAATTTGATTCACCCCTTTTGTTATACAGACACCTGGTAGAAATCCAAAGGAGGGCCTCTACGACGGCCTCGGCAATATAATTGAAGTTGAAACTACACTCCATGCCCAAAGTATGGTCCAACTGGTGAATGCTTCTCTTCCCAATGCGTTTTGATTGATATTACAATTGGCTGTACGTTATACTAATATTTATATTTCCACGTTATTTGTTAACTTTACTCTAATTATATACAAGTTCTGACTAACACTTATTATTTTTAAAAGAACGTGAAGCTTTTTTTATTTACAGCGAATTATTTGTTATCGGGTCAGCTGTACACACGAAGCAGTCAAAAAATTGAAACCTGAACTATTTTAATATTGATCCGCACACAAGATGCGATGGAACTCCAGAAGGAATCAAGGGCCGGCACTTATTCAACACTGAACCCATTTCCTCGATGAGAAACTGCCGTTGCGCGACAACGATAACGGTAAACTATTTCGGGAGGAACGAAGTCATTAAATTATCTATCAAATTAAGGGTACCGGAAAGACTTCCAACGATATACTTCACTAAGCTTCCGGAAATGGGCGTAAATAGTTCACTACCACCAAACCAACAAATCTTCGTTTGTGCGCAAAACAAGAGCTTTGCTACTACGGCATCCACAATAAGACTGCCTTCAACTTTCTTCAGTCACATCCATCTTCAATAACATATCCCAACTACGCTAATTAACCAGTCACACAATTTACTACTTCAATTTTAAATAGCGCCAAAAACGAATTGAATTCGTAAACCGAGCTAAATAAATTGCATCATCCATCGAAATTGCGTTCCCAAATGGTACCTCTACAATATGACATTCCTACGATAACGAAACTCTACTATATTGAACCTTAAACCAACGTGTATAAAATCCAAACTCTTTGTTTAAGAACAAAATCTTTTCGAAAAAAAGGCGACAGTTTGACGGCTACAATTTAAATTCACATTAGACGTACCACACAACGTAATAATTTATACTCAATTTAATTTTATAAAACGTAATTTCCCTTTCAACAAACGACAATTTCTAAAACTCACTATAGGGAAAAAAACTATTATTTACAAAGCAACTAATTAATTATTCCACTCTAATTAGAAAAATGGTTTCACTAATAATCTTAATTTAAGCTTCCATCTAAATTTGGTAATCAACCGAAGCTTTATTTTTATTTACAAAAAAGAAAATTCTAAATGAGATTACTATTTATAGAAATTCGAAAACTTTCTAAATACGTGAAAGACAAAATAAGACATTACATTCTAAAATTTATACGTCATCGAGTTCAATTGCATGAATTTATACTACATTTCATATGTATGATATTAACAAATAAGTTATAATTTCGAAATTAACGGCAAATATTTCATAAAAGCACGCGACGTCACAACAACAAAAGTAAAATTAAAATTAAAACCTACTATTCGACTATTTTTAATTGCACGGTGCCAAAACCTATTTAATCGTAGATTTTTTCTTGACTGTTCAAATTATTAAGATGTTCATATCTCTCAATATAAATACTCGCTGTAAAATAACATAATAATGCGTTTACCATAATTAAATTTCGATAGTATCAAATTAAATGTCATGAATTAAATTATTTAAAACAGGATCCGCTACTGCAGATGTGTCAAAGCTACGTCTCGTGGTTCCATAATATACACCTTTCCACAGGAACAAAACAACATACGTGTACACTCCAGAAGCTAACAGTGGTAGGTGATCTTAAATGTTCTTTATATTTTCGTGTAGCTGTTAAAACAGGTGTAACATCCGGTCCAATTCATATTCTTTTAAGCAGTGGCGGCCTGGGCGCAATCATGATTTACCGACCTTAAGAGGGGACGAGAAAAAAAATCTGGAACACACCAATAAAATTGTGATATATTTTAAACCATCAAAGTATAGCTCGCTACAATCTAATTCTATGTGCTTTTAGGCCAAGGAAAGTCAGGTTTGGCGTCATTAAAATCAACTCTGTTGGCCAGGTTCCTGCTCATCGTAGACCAGGGATAGTTCGTAATGAATTTAAGGTTGGCAAAGCTGCGCTCACACTAATGTTAATTGTTAAAAAGGTACGTAACATGATTACGGTATTGGGAATTGAAATGCCAAGATTAAACATTTGTATTAATTACAAAATCTCCATCGTTCCTGTCGTCGCGATATCCAGGTCTTTCGCAGCTGCAACGAAGTTCTACAATCGTTCTCTCTCTCGTTAAAATTCTATGTCATAAGAGGTAATATCATCAATTTAACCCGTCCTTGTATAAAGAGAAATTAGATTCGTTGCTGGTCAGCCCTTTTTTTTCTTTTGTTTTGTGAGTCGTTATTTCGATGCTCTCCGTAACTCAAGGCATCATTTTGTAGCATAAACGTATGCAAGGAGCACAGCTTTACTGCACATTGGTAGATGTTTAACCCCTCGCCTGTAAATACAACATAGCATTGTTGATTTCAACCAGCTCACTCACCTTAGGTAAACAATTGCAACACCGAAAGCAATAGCCCAGCATCAGATCTTGCCACTACGTTTTCATCCACTGATTCTGCAAGAGGCCTCAACACCTTCAAGGTCTCACAATAGTGATTCTTGATTACCTTGATAGTATAATGTTGCGCATTCTATCGCGTTCCACTTATCCTCTTTACGCCTCGGTGTTGGTTTGTGATTGTTGTGGTCCAGCGATGTGTTGAGGAAGGAAAGTATACGAAAATGCGCTCAACCGTTCCCAAAAATGTGACAATAAGTATCGCGACGGAAGCGGCTTGTACACTAAGCAAGTTCAACGAATGAGTAGTGCAGAAACATACTGAATTTTTGGATTCACAGACTTGATTCGTCCATGCACTCAGGTGCGAATGCTGGGCATTACTGCAGCATTGTCATACGCTTGAATATCGACACCGTCATTGTGAATCTTTGCAATAATTCTGTTCGCCATGTCTTCAGCATTTTCGCCTTTGGTCTCAATAAAATCGACGAACGGTTCAACCACTTCCACTTTGGCCCCGGAAACTTTCACATACTACAGAATTTGACTCGTTTGGTTCCTGCGGGAACAATCGGAGGCTCTATCAAATATAATGGAGAAATACTTTGCTTTTTTCACTTGCTTCTGAATATTTGCTCGAACATGATCACCTAACCAGTTGATGACTTATTTTGGAGACCGAATGCTTTTTTTCTAATTTGACCATCCTGAGGTGTTGGCACAGCACCGCAACATTTTTGGCAAGTAGATGAAGAGATGCTGAAAAGTTTCTCCTGTTACCGCCGTCGTCACTTCAATCCACATTCTCTTATGACCTCACAGTGCAAGATTCTGCTTAGCTAGAAAGCGAATTACGTTAGGTGTTCTTAGAACATCTCGCCACTTGTTCACTTCTTACAAGAACATTTGTGCGTTTCATAGATGTTCCTGCACCGTAAACTACTGTCGAGTTCATCTTTTTTTTTTAACCATGGCCTGTGTTAAACCCTGAATTATTGGCAGTTTTGATTCCAAAGAGCCGAGAACAGAAACAAACTAACGATGCCATTGAAAGAGGCAGGTTTGCAACAATTTTTTTCTATTAGGTATGGTTCGGAAAAACCAATCGGGTGTCAGCCTTCTCTTATCTCCTATGGTAGTTTATTGCGCAGGTGTATTGCGCCTAAGTTCTTTGCGCATTATTATGATCCATACGGGTTTCATCCCTACACTAACTTGGCTTATTGGATTTTCTGCTCGTCAGATGCACGTGGCTTCTTTGAATTTCCGGCGAGTAGTATTCTCGTCCTTTAGCACTACCTGTATGTTATCCCATTGGATACGGTGGTCTTCGTTCCAAACATGTTCGGCGAAAAAGGAAGATCAAGAATCGCCTAACGTCTCTAGAACGAAGGACACCGCATCCAAAGGGATAACATGCAGAGAGTGCCTAAGGACGAGAATAGAACTCGCCGGAAACTCAAAGAAGCGACGTGCATCTGACGAGCACAAAATCCGATAAGCCAAGTTTGTGTAGAGATGAAACTCATATGGCTCTCAACAATGCGCGAAGAGCTTAGGCACAATACACCTGCGTAATTGGTTACGGGACAACATGCACAATAAACTACTGCGCAATCACGAAAAAGTTAAATAAGTTCTAAACAATATATGTTGGATTACTCAGCGTCTCAACGATAAAGATGTCAGACTAGTAAGTAAAAGTTCGAATCTGAGAGTAGTGAAGTGGTTAGAAAAAAAATTGTAGTAAATGAATTCGACCTAAGTACAAAGCAGCCCTTCTGAGGACTGCGTCTGATGATGGACGCAGGGTCCGCCTCTGAAACCTCGCGCTATCAAAGCAAAACTGTGGGAATAGGCGCATCCACTTAACTAATAGAATCTTGTTATGACTCAATAGGTATCCAACGAAAGTTTACTTGCAGCAATTAACACTAACTTAAAGCGGTAAGAAAGGAATTAGATGGTTTACAACTTATTTATTTAATACAAATTCACTTGTTCACTAATGTTCATTTATTTTTATTTCCAGAAGTCTGTAGAAGATTTGCTACCTACAACGATTTTAAGCAGACGATAAACAATCTCGAATTTTCCAAGCCAGACTATTCCATTTCCGTTGAATCATCCGGGTAAACCTAAATTATCTTACGTAAACAATCTGGAACGTTTCATAAGTGGCGTTTCGTAAGGCTATGCACGTTACAATACGTTAAACTTAAATGTTTCTTCCGAGTAAGTGTTACCAAACATATTCCAATTCCACACGTCGACTTCAACAGATTGGCGACTTGCTGGTCAGCTCTGCGTTTATACAGTTTGCACCAAAAATACCGAGAACACCAAACTTAATCTAACTAACATCTAACACTGATAATCTGAAACCGTTCAATTTAGTTATAGTCAATGCAAGTATTTTCAGACACGTACTGAAACAAACGCCTTTATCAATGCGATTAATCATTTTTCACTCATTTGTGGTTTTCCGCAAACAGTGCGGTGCGTAAGCGTGTTACGAGTCTAAAGTGAAGTGCACATTGATCATGTTGCTTGCACAATCAAAATGAAATTCTATTCTAAAGTAAATTCGAAAACTTATTTACAAGATTTTCCCTTATTGCTTCTTACTTGCTTGCATATACCAAGGACGCCCTGTCTGGGATTATTACTTGGGGGCGTAGCGCTGCCGTCCCCATAAAGGTTCCGCCCGCGGCGCTGCGTTCTTCTACCCTTCCCCTCCGCTTAACCCATGTATGGCAGAAAGAAACGCAACATTAAGGTCTTTCGGGCGGTAGACAAAGACTTAAAATCGAAGAGGGCAATAAGTGTTAATTCAAAATAAACGAAAATTACAGTTTTACAAGTTTGGTACGCCTACATAATAGGCAATTCGTCATTCACGAAAGTTTTTGTCATTCATGGTAGTATTTATTTTAATATCTGCATTTACGCCACTAGACATTGCAAAATTTTAATTTTAATGATGCGGAGCAGCTGTCCTGTTCTAGAAGTGGTACGGTCAAACAATAAAGATCGCACTGTATAAACACTGAACACTATTTACAATAACTCGTTACCAATTTCGAATATCTCATACACTTATTCTTCTTAATTTTATTAAATACATAAATAAAAAGTTTTCCTCGAGTAGGATTTGAACCTGCGACCTGTACTTTGCTAGAGTACCGCGCTAACCAACTGCGCCATCAAGGTTGAAGCCCCAATCGATGTAAATTTTGTCTTTATGTATGTAGAACTGATGTAAGTTCTAGATATAATGAGATGACAATCAAATTACTTATATTAATGGAATGTGAGCCTGCAATATCTCAAGTGTTCACACACACCAAAGCAACTTTACTAATATTAAATTATTATAAGTTTTTGTTATGAACGAATAAGTTCAAAGGTAAATATGTAATTAAAAATTATTATTAATTATTAAATACATAAATAAAAAGTTTACCTCGAGTAGGATTTGAACCTACGACCTGTACTTTGCTAGAGTACCGCGCTAATCAACTGCGCCATCAATACTAACTTATTCTTCTGCCTTCAGAACAATTTAAAACATTCGCCTCTTCCGGTAGTTTCTAAAAGTGCACATATTCCGAGAAGTAGAGGGCAGAGTCATAAGTTCCAACGGTTCTCTTCGTAACACGTTCCATGGAGAGTTTGAATTTTACTAACATCGGTTTGTTAATTTTTCTAGGTTATTATTAACAATATAATACTGTGTCCAAAAAACAAGGTGACAGTTGGATTTAAACGTCGCGCGCAATATAAATCGATAAAATTCTTTGTTTTGGGGTTGGTACAAATGTCCTTGACATCTGTACGAAATCTCACGTCAAAATATTCATTAGTGTTTGAGTTACTCTTGGTTGTACACATCAAAAAAAGAGCATTCGGCGATTTTAACAATGTCTGAATTTGTTGAGCAAAGAATTTGCATTAAATTTTGTTTGCGGAACGAATTTGCAAGTGGTTCAACGAGTTCTAAGAAGTCCGATAAAGTGTCGAAGACGAAGAGTGACCAGGACCACAATCAACGTCTCCGACAAAGCTCACGTGAATCAAATCTAGGATGTGGTGCTCAATAATCGTCGATTAACTTGTAGAGACCTTGCTGATATGGTAGATATCTCGAAAAGTTCGGTCAATACCATTTTAAAAGCTGTTTTGGGTTTCAAACGCATCAAATCTCGATTTGTTTGAAAAAGAGCGTCGTGTTAGCATCAGTGAAAGAATGCTTTCTGACTATCAGGACGTAATATAACTGAAGATGAGACTTGCATTTATACATACGACCCAGAAAGAACCGATCAATCAAGCGAATATCGTGCGAAAGGTAAGACAAGACCAAAAATCGGGCCAAAGTCGATCGAAAATCAAGGTCATGTTAACTGTTTTCTTCGATTATCGTGGTGTTGTGCATTATCAGTTCCTTCCGCCAGATCAAACGGTTAACAAGGCATATTATTTGAGTGTTATGCGTCGTTTACGTGAAGGTATTCGCAAAAAGAGGCCGGATTTATGGAAAGACAACTCTTGGTTTTTGCACCACGATAATGCACCATCTCACACTGCATTGGTTCTTCGTTATTTTGTCATCAAAAACTCCACGCATATCGTTCCATAACCACCGTATTCTCCTGATTTGGTACCGTGCAACTTCTGGATAAACTAAAAAGACCACTCCGGGGACACCGTTTCAACTCGATTGAAGATATTCAACGTAAATCGCTACTCGTTCTGAAGGCAATGTCTGAAGGTGAGTATTTTTCATACTTCGCGGATTGGAAAAAACGTTGGCATAAGTGCTTTGTGTCCAGAGGTGATTACTCTGAAGGTGATGAATTGCATTTGGAAGGATAAATAAAGATTTTTTGAAATAAATGCACCTTATTTTTTGGACTGGATTGTATAAATAAGTTATTTAAAAAAAAATTACAAAAAAAAAATCATTTAAGGGACTGATGGCTGGGAAAAATTTTTTTTACAAAAAAAATTGTTAACTTTTTATTGAAACAATTTTTTTGTAAAAATAATGCCATGAATCCCTTCCGGTACAAAAATAAATGAAATCTGTCAAGTCATAAAGGAGAGCTGATAACCTTTTAATATGGTGCGAACTAAGCCTTATAATTTTTCTTTACGCGTAACAGGTTTAATTACATTATTAATTTCTTTAAAGGAATAACAATTAGCATGTAATGATTTAACATAGTGATGATGTTTTTAAACGATCAAATTCATTTGCCAAAAATTATGTCTCCGATTTGTTTATCTCGATTTAATTACACGAATGTTTTGACGTGGATGATGATTTGATAGTTTATGCAGATATTCAGTATGTGTAGGTTTCGATTAACTCTCAAAGAAAGAAGTAAATTATGTATTTTAGAAGTGTCTCCAAATAACGAAAGTATCATTAACATATTTACAGAAAACTGAAGGCTTATGACGTACATCTTGTTGAGCTGATTTGTCAAACCTTTCCATGTAAAAATTAGCCACCGTTGGACTAAGAGGGCCATCGACAGCTACATTGTCAAGTTGTTAATAAAATGTAATATTCAATTAATAATAAGTAGTAGTAAGACAGTTCTGAAACAAAAAACTGATGAATATATTGGATGGCTCCTTTTAAAGGAACTTTAGTAAACAGCGAACTACGTCAAAACTGACCATGCCACCTTCTTACATATTACAATTACACGTTTTCATTGTACGAGGGTTGATCCCTATGCTCCATCCCTGATCAGCTTCCGTTACTAAATTGAAATTTATTTTGCATTATTTTTCTACATCCCCCTTAATACTGATACATTACTCCCACCGGTGCTCCAGCATCGTACAACCTTTGCAAACCACTGGTTACAGCGTCTATGAGCTCATTGTTGCATGGAAATTGTTTTCGGAAGGCATTCCTTGAGTTTGAAATGTATAGTCAGAACCAGATCTGGCGAATAGGCGGGTGCTCAAGCAGTTCGAAACCTGCGTTAACTTGACAAGACAGCAACGCAAGAAGTGTGGCACGCGCATTGTCCGATGATAGAGCACACAGCGCCTTAATTTACCACGACGTTTTTCTGTGATAGCTACACGTAGTTTTGACATTAAGCTAGCGTAATAGTTGACTGTTATTGAAGATCCTGTTTAAAAAATGAATGAGAATTACTCGTTAGGTATCGCAAAAAAATGGAAGCCATTACTTTTCCGACTGACGGCTCAAACTTGAATTTTCGAGGAGGTGAAGAACCACGATGTTTCCTCTGCATACTTTGCATTTTCGTTTCTGGATCATAGTTACATCGTTACAAATCTATCGAAAAAGTTCTATGGATATTGTCTATGTTGCGTCAAAAGTCGTTTACATGTCACAACGCGGCATCGTTGCCTTGCAGACAATTTTCATGTCCAAGGTTTTGTAATATGTTATAAAGGATACGGAAGACCAGTTTTCTACTATTTCCCTCACAGTGGGTCTTCTGTCTTGAAGTACGAGATGATATTTTTTGGATGTTTTTGTAGTGGGTTATTGGTGAACCCAAGCATATCCATTTTCCAAGCTATTCTTACATTTAAATTCACGCACCATCGTTTCAGAAAATCATATAATTAAAACCCCTAAAGTGTTTGGCCATAATTTTGGGGATTGTTTGAGAGGTATTTATTATCGTTCTCTGTTGATACGCTCCATTTTGCAGTAATATGACACTTTAGTTGAAACAAACAACTTCTTGCAGATACTAACATTTTGGATTGACATATCGGTAATAAAGATGATGTGGAGGTTTGTACCTCCACTAGAACTAAGTCAAACAGCATAGGGATCAATTCCCGTAGGTGAACCAATTAAACAGTGGGTCTTAAATGAATATTATGTGTGAATTCATTTAATCCATTTAGTTTTGGTGAAAGAGTTTGTTAATATCATTGTTGTTTATTCAGGCGTAGAAGGTAAGTGCTTTAATTTTCAAAACAACGTCTTAGTATAGTTTGTTGGTGATTTACGATATGACTGTGGTTCTGGTTCACGTTTTGGTTTTGTTATATTAAATAGCATCTATAATCAATGGTGCCTGGTTCAAAAATAATTTTACAGAGTATATTGTTATTATTGATTACGCTTATAGCTTAAGCAAAAAGAGTTTAAGGTAAAATTCAAATACTTTTGGTGAACCATATGAAATTTGTTTTTAAACAAATGGTGGGTATATCGATTGTAAAGCAAAAAGGTTCCGAAGAATACAGATTCTAATTTAATAACTCGATGAAACACTAAAATTAATGCAGTCGTCAAAAATTTGCAACTTGGAATATAACATCTTTTTAAAGTGAACCCAATGTTACCGGACTCGTTCAGAGACTGCAGTATGGTCAGCAATGTTTTGGGTCATAGTCGTTGATCAAAAAATAAAACTCCAATGGCGTTGTATATTTTGTAAATTATTCTAAGAATACTAGACAATTGATCTTTTTAATTTTGTGACTAAAGAAAATACGCTATCGTGAGAACAACTTTGATCTCTGAAAATCTTTTGTTTCTTGCCCGTGGCTTGAAAAATTGAAAGATATGAAATTTAATAAGTGCAATGCTAAAATTTGTAAACGTGCGGTTGATGTTACAAAACTTTGAAAGGTCTAATAATTCATGGGCCCACTGAAATGCTTACTTGAAACTATCTATTTTAAGGAAAAAAAATTGATTAATTTTTACCACTACATTATGAAATACGCTAATTTATAATCATTCTTATTTGTCTAAAAAGATTGCCAATTTTCAAATGGAGCAATTTAAGGAACAACTAAATAGAAATATTATTCAAATATTCAATTCTACCTTGGTCGTTTCACATGTTGTGTTTTATTTCTTGGTATAACTTCTTTTAAATAATTTATATTTGATCCGGCATCTAAAAATAAAAGTGAAATTATAAAAATTTTGGACAACATTTAAACACTTTATAAACGATACCACTCAATAAGCATTAATTTATTTAAATAAAAAAATTACCAAGATAAAATTAGTGACTGGAGTGTTGCCGAATTGGAAGAAAACATTACTAGTTTTGGAAGTTGGTGTCATCGACAACCCGAGTACCTGTCAGCAGCAAATGGGTGTATGGTAGTAGCAAGAATCAAGTGTAAAGTGCCTGCATCAAATTGGAACAACTTGAAGACATCAATTTGCATTTGGAACAGTATATGTGAGTCACATTTTCTTTATAGCCCTATTTATTGTGTACATTGTTGTGTTAAATTTCCTGCAAATTATTATTTATTGGGTATATGTATTGGTGTAGAATTTCAAACAATATTTGTATAAACACTTGTAAAGGAAACAAAATTTTAAATTATTTTCAAATTCTAAATTTAATTGTAAACAGTAAATTTGCAAATCATTGTTTGACAATTTTGACATTTGTTAACTTCATTCAATAACGTTACAACGCATGCGTTAGAAGTGTAAATTATTCAGACTTATTTCTTATACATATATGATTATTTTTGTAACAACCTTTTTTTGTGGTTGTATTAAAAAATACGTTAATCTAAAATCATTAATTTATTTGGCATAATATTAGAAAAGTTTTAATTATTAATGTGTAGATTTGAATACTGGCAATTTAATTGGCATTTCCTAGAACAAATCTTTTGGGTGTAATATTATATAAATAGTAATAGTTCCCTCTCTTAAAAAAATTGGATTTATATTATGTAACAGCGCAACGCAAGAAAACTTTTACACTTGAGTTATTCTGAAAGCTTTTTGTAATTCAGTTAATGCTGAATGTTAACAGCAATAAGAATGATTTTTAATTAATTTTTTATATTCGTGCCATCAAGAAAATTTTGGTGGTAAGTTATTTTTTAATTCAGTATAGTTTAAACTAAGCATTTGTTTGTTTTTTTAGGCACGTTAATTTGAACGTTAATTTGAACGTTAATTTGAACGTTAATTTGAACGTTAAATTTGAACGTAAAATTTACACTTTTCAAGTATGCAATTTTTTAAGTACTTACTTTTTAAGTACGCCCTTTTTTAATTAATTACCTTGTATACTTAATAATTTTTAATGGCAAGTTTTACTTAAGTACTTATTTTCAAGTTTCTCTTCATTCAAATAACAAGAATACAATAAGTTTATTGGATTGAAAATTTCTACAAAGACATAATTGATCGCGTTATTACAAGACTCGCAAGGACGTTGTGAAACGCTATCATTCTAGCTGACCGTTCTATCCATATTAAACACTGGAAGCTGTCGTTTGGAAAATTGTTATACAGAGGTATTTATATAGTGGTGAATTTTTAGTTTTAAGCTTAGCTTTAAAAACCTTTTTTTTTCCTCTCCTTATTATCCATAAATTTGGTAAATAAATTTAATTGCATATTGTTATTTTTTGTTATTACTAGAAAGCTTTTAAAGTTCATTAAATAGGTTTTGTTATTCCTGTCAAAGATAACATGGTGCCCGAGAATTCATTTAATTATATTTTAAACTTAATACATAATTTTTTATTAATTAGGCATAAGTAAACTAATGAAGCTATTGAAACGCAGGCAGTATTTCAGGTGCGTAAATTGAACTATCTCAATCTACTGATGAGTCAACGGTACTTTATTTTATACTTTAACTTCATTATTGTTATTACCATTTGGCGATAATATAATCAAGTTAGGTTATATTTTTATAAAGTGTAATTCATATAATTACATACAGAATAAATTTAATTTCCCACTAAATATTTGATCCCTATCCCCAAATTGAGATTGAGCTAGTTCGGTGCACACTTAATTATAATTAATTATAATCATATTATAATCATTATTTTATAAATACTTGATCCCTATCCCCTCAATTTGAATATTATATAACTTCACAAATTATATATATATATATATATATATATATATATATATATATATATATTGAGATGTTCAGAAAGAGGTAATAGAAGTATCGGACAGCTTACATGACATTTGGGTAATAAAAAGGGGTAATTTCTAGCTCGATACAAGTGCGAGACAATATTTTATATAAATCTGGTTCACGATGTGATTAAAATAAATTTATTTGGTATAAATTAATCTGAATATCATTTGCTTAGTTTGGTTTCATCATAAAAAGCAATTTGCTGCTACCAAAATTGTCAAGAATGGTAAATATCACCATTTTCGTAAAGTCATTTTAGTATTGCAATTATTGCAATAAAAATCAATTTTTCAAAGGTAATTTGGCAAGTAGACATTTTACAGGTGTTTAAACATGGACTATATAGTTAGGATTATGTTAGGGATAGTGTATGTTCAGTTTTTAAATGCAGGAAATACAAAAATTTAGTAAAAGGGTTATAATATGGACAGTATAGACATTTTTCGCACATATTTTTGGAAGCGAATTAGTGATAAAAATTTTAATACAAGATTCACAATAAGAAAAACATTTAGAACATTATGGCATACAGACATTTATAGTGCCGTACATTTTATAGTGAAAAATTTCAAAAAGAGTGTTAGACGATGAGACTTTTTCAATGCAAGACTATATAACATTATGCATTGCAAATAATTAGTGAGAACAATAAAGACAAGTAGTACAAACCTTAAACATAACATTTTAAGTGTTAAAAACATTTTAAATATAAATTAATTTCATTTTAGATTTAAGTTTGGTTACGTTGTAAATTTTAGGTTTTTACATAATTTTATACTTTTTCCACTTTATTAGACGTAGATTTTGCTCTTAAAGCAAATAATAGATGTTCTTTCTCAATATGAATATGTTTTTATAAGGATACAGCGCTTTTCTCTGCAAAATTATGCTAAATCTGAGGTGAATTTAAGCTAATATTACAAAAGGTTAAAATTTTCTTTAAATTAAATTGTTTCGAACATAAAAGATATGTATTCTTGTGTAAAATGTCCTCAGAATTCCATTTTGCAATTAATTTTAGTGTAGCTTGTAAGTGTAAATAGTTAAAAGCTTATTTTAATTAGAGTAGGTTACTTCGTTTATTAGTGTTAGGAATTATAGCTTGTTAGGTGTCCTTTTATTCAAAATTTTACGTAGTTTTCATTTCCGTTTTTAATTTTCAATTCCGATTATGCATAAGAAAGTTACGTCCAAAATTCCATTTATGTACAATTTGTAATTTTGATCCTCCAATCACATTCATAGTTACTTTTGCAATATGGCTGTAAAAAAATGAAATTTTGTAACAACCAGAAACATATAAAAGCAAGCGCTCAGGAAATCACTCTCTCTAGAATTTGTTCAAAAGTGTAAAAGGTTAAAACAGTGTTGTAAAATTTGTGAGTACATAACCTAATTATTGTCGTCAAGAAGTTTTACGTTACGAATAATTTTCGAGAGCACTTGTTTTGTATCGTCGGATAGAAATAAATAGTTCGGTCTCCGATACCTGTCGTTTTTAAAAAAATAATTCTGTTCGATTAATTGATGTTACGATTTTGTGAAGATTTGTTTTCGTGTTTTCCAATTTAAAATAATTCTTGTTTACCAAATTAAATTCCATTTTATTTGGTCAAAGTTTTTTTATTTCTTCGGACAATTCCTTTTAAATAAAAATTATTATCGGTAGCTAAAATAAAAGTGTTGTCAATAAAAATCTTGGATATTTAAACATATATTTTAAACGATATCACTCATTGAGCTATAAAATCATTTAAATAAAAAGTTACCGTAATAAATAAGTGGTTGGAGTTTGCCGTTTTTGGGGAAAACATCTTTAAGCCTGGAAGTTGGTGTCTTCGACAACCGAGAAAGCAGTTTTGGGTATTGGTAACAACTGTAACCGAGTGAACATTGCCTGCATCCAGCTGAAGTATCCGAAGACATCATTCTATCAACAGGAAGGACTGTATATGTGAGTCACAAAATTTAACAACCCTGCTTATTGTGAATATTCATTGTTATTTTCCTGCAATTTATATTTGTTATATGTTTTTAGTTGAGAATTTTAAATATTGACTTGTGTAAACACCTGTAAAGATATTAATTTATTTTCTTTTTCTAAATTTTCATTTTGATCCAAACATTAAATTTTCTAAATTATTCACTTGACATCTTTGACAGTTGATAATTTCACTTAAGTTCATTAACGCATGCGTTTGATAGCAAATTATATTCAGAACAATTTGTATACTTTAAATTCAATTACATATAGGATATTTCTTATACTCAAAAATTTTTATCTTCAACTAAATTCCCTGAACTCTATCCCCATATGAGATCCTGAGCTAGTCCGGTGCAATATAATAATAAAGAGTAAAATAATTACTTCAATTATATTATTAACATTAAAATTTAAATTACCTCAAAATAAATATAAATATAAAATATAATTATTATTTCCAAACTAAATAATTCTATTTCCCCTCGTTATTTTGTGTAAGTCGCCATTTATAAAATCATCTCAATATTAATATCATTCTCATAATTAAAATATTAAACTCAATTAAAACATCCCAATTTATATATATATATATATATATATATATATGTGTGTGTGTGTGTGTGTGTGTGTGTGTGTGTGTGTGTGTGTGTGTGTGTATTGTTAGAAATTTTAAAATTAAAGGTAAAAAAAAAAACTAAACATAAGATTCAAATACTACATGCGCTTTACTCGAGTACAAAACAAATGAGAGAGCGGAAATATATTCGAGCAACGGAAAAACTTACGATTGACTGACCATCATCCTCTTTTATTTCTAATTATATGAAAAAATTAGGCGTAGTCACCGCAACGTTTTCCTTGACCGGTAGCGGCCCTCATAAACCCACAAAGTCAGCATTTCCTAGTTACAAAATTCTGACTTATTTATGGAATTACATTACAATATTCTATACAAATTGTATTAGATCATATTCAAAACTTCGTTATAACAATATTTCTGACATATTTATGGGGTTACATTGACCCATTAAAAGAAATTTATTTCAAAAAAAAACATCTAATTCGAACAAAAGTTAAACGTTTCCTAGAATTAATTAATATGGGATTAAATAAGTCAATACGAAAATACAATAAAAGTGCTTGTCCTAGTAAAAAGTGTAAAGGCAATTAAACATCTGACTTCCTGGGGACATCAAATTAATTATTCTAGCTAACACTTTCTGCCTCGGTATGTAATATACTATTATTTCTTTTCTCCAGCTAATATTTTCTTTTGTAGTCACCTCATTTTTTGTCATAAACTCTTTTATTTCTTCTTTTTTACTACAAGATGATTTGTCCATTCTGAGGCCCCAGTTCTATTTGTATTTGGCATTGCTTTCAATTGATTCGTCAATTGGCATCTGAAAATATATTTTGTATTATACTATAGGTAAAATTATTCACCTCCATCATCAATCAATCAATCATAGATACCGGCATATTATCTTCATTTATAAGTTCATCACACGTCGTTTATTTTTTTTTCATATTCTATAATTGAAATTTACTGTAAAGTGATAAGACTAATTTCGATTAACTGTCTTCAATTGAATACAAGTTCAGAAAAAAATTGGCACGTTATAACACAACAATAACCTAATTTGTTTACCGCACTCGAAACTACGGGTTCAACTGTTAGAAATCAGCTGTTTTATGTTCAAACATGTATACTAGACACTTTTACCAAAGACTCTCAATATCCAATAGGTTTTCGGCACACTGTACTAATTCGTTCATTTGTAACGAACCCGCGCAGTACTCTGAATTTCAACAACTGTGCCCATTTAATTCTTAAACTTTTAACACATTTTCGGAAAGTTAGATGGCGCTACAAGTACTATTTTGAAACTAAAGTATGTCTACAAATGTCGACACCTTGATTTGAATGAGGTTTGAGAATATTCAGTTGCTATGTTGGCCATTGAAAATCTCTCTCGTCAAATGATTGTTTATTCATCATGCTGTGCAATTGATTTAATATGTATCTACAGTTCAAATTAACGCAAGCTTAAACCACGAAGAATTCGTATACATATTCTTTGAACAATTTTAAGCAAAAGTGATTATGTGCAATTTTTCCCAGTTCCTAACCCTAAGGAGATATGGGCTGTTGAAGAAAAATGTAAAAGTGAGTAAAGAGAATATTCTTAACAGCTGCTTAAGTTTTAAAATTATCATAAAACAAAACTTTTAATAACATTTTTCATTAACAAATTAACAAGAACACAACATATACACATAAAATAACGAGGTGACAAATAAAAAAAGTTACAGTTGTTCGAAATGAGATCCACACTGTAAAAATCGTAAGCGCAATTTTAGTTGCCTAGCAAGTATTACCACAATAAACTGAGAAAATATGTCTTATTTGACGTTTCATGTCATTTGTATCAAACATTATTTGAATGTAAATATAATTTATCATCTGCTTTGTAACAATTAAAATTAATTTAATTACAATGAAATCATGCCTCATCAATTTTCAAATGAGGAATTCAGTGATATGGTATTCCTGTACGGCTTGTTTAACAGTATTTGTTATGTAGCGGCAGCAGAGTACAAAAATCGTACTCCAAATCGTCGTGCTGCTACTGACAAAATGATAGCCCAGACTTTTCACTGCCTTCGAGAAACAGGAAGTTTTCTTATACATAGAAGTCATCGAGAGTCTCCACGACATGCGTTTGCAGAAGAGGTGCTGAGAGAAGTTGAAATCGATAGCCGAACGAGCATTAGACAAATAAAAGCAACCACTGGTAGAAGCAGGACCACGATTTCGAAAATTCTTCGAAAAATGGAATACATCCGTATCACCTTCAACCGTCCAGCACCTTCTTCCCGGCGATTTGGCTCCAAGAGTTCGGTTTTGTGAATGGATGGTCACGCATGATGATAACATTCCTGTTACACTCTTTTGTGATGAGGCAACTTTTTCTCGGGATGTAGTGAATAATAGTTACAATGAGCAAGTTTGGTCAGATAAAAATCCTCATGAAATTACTATTACCGGATTTCAACATCGCTTCACGGTAAATGTTTAGGCCGGGATTATCAGAGACAGTCTCATTGTTCCCCACATTTTTAATGGGCAGTTAAACTCCGAAATGTACAAACAATTCTTGGAAGAAGATATACCAGCATTGCTTGAAGATGTTTCCTTAATTGTACGTCATAACATGTGGTATTTGCAAAATGGGTCTCTTGCACACTACGGGCGTGTTGCAGCGGAGTTTTTGCACAACAAATTTCCCAACCGATGGATTGGTAGAAACGTTCCGGTACACTGGCCGCCCAGATCACCAGATCTCGCACCTTTAGAGTTTTTCTGTGGGGCCATGTTAAGTCGTTAGTGTACGGGTTGAGTAAACCATCTTCAAGAGAAGAATTAATTTAACCAATTTTTGATGCATTTACCAACATTCGTGACAATTTCGCGAATATCGAATGGAAACAAGAGCTGCGAAGGCGTGTGGCATTATGTATGGAGGTTGGTGGATCTCGTTTTAAACAACTGGAACCTCGTTACTTTATATGCATTTTTGTGGTATGTTGTGTTCTTGTTAATTTGTTAATGAAAATTGTTATTAAAAGTTTTGTTTTATGATAATTTTAAGACTTAAGCAGCTGTTAATAGTATTCCCTTTACTTACTTTTATAATTTTCTTCAACCGCCCATATCTCCTTAGGGGTTAGGAATTGAGAAAAATTGCACATAATCATTTTTGGTGTATCTTACTAAAAATTTCTTTCTTGAAATGTATTTTTGACCCGAAATATTGTTCTGTTAAGCACGTCCTTTTTAAAATAATTATATATAAATTCTTCAGGAAACATATGCTCAGAATCCATTTTCTTCATAGATCTACATAGAACGTATTCGTAATTGCGGCGAATAGAAATGGACCAATCATGCTTAAGACATGTCTAAACATGGAAATAAAAAGGATATTCGAAATCTACGGTAACCTACGACCCTCGCAATGGGTGGTAGGGTACCGCAGTCTTGGAGGCTAGGTTACCATAGATTTTAGTTTTCCTTTTTATTCCTTTTTTATTTTCATTTTTATCTCGTTACGCATGAACAATCGCTATTTTTTCGTGTATTAGCAAGGGCCGAATACGATCGCGAATTTGCTCACATCATAGTTTTCCACTGGACATATCCTGTTTTTGACACATTTTGGAAGAGTGACAGGCAGGATATAATTCCGGATCAAGCTTTGCCAACCTACAAATTTTCGTAAAATGTTCCGTAAGTAATTAATGGTTATAATTACATCGGTAATGATGACGTCGCGTTTTTAATATGTCTAATAGGGGAGCGCGGGGGAATGGGAGCTGTTGGGTAATGGGACTAGCGTGTGTCTTTTAATTTTTGCGCCATGCGCCATTAAAATGTTCCTAAAATCGACAGAGTTACCTTTAGTTACGTTTAAAGTGTATATTGAGATGCGCCGATTTTTCATGAATTCGATCTGACGAACATGTTTCACAAAACTAATGGTAAGTTCTACTATTTTTTTAATTAGATCGAAATTGTGTTATTGAATGAAAGATAGGAAAGTTTAGAATCGATTTATCTAGTTGTGTGGCTTCTTTTAGTGCATTTAGTTTGGAAGCCATAGTGGCCCGCATTACCCCGTGATGGCCCTCATTACACCATGGCGGCTTTTATTGCTCTATAGTCAATAAAAGACGTCATGGGGCACTTTTTTTTAAATGTGAGAAATCGGCAACAAACAACGATTAAATCTTCATGGACCCTGGAACATTTGAGAAGGGCAATTAATTTAGTAAATAATGGAACGCCCGTTCACAAGGCCGCTAGGGCCAACTAAATCCCTTATGAAACTCTACAAAACAGATGAAGTACAACAAGCTAGAAGTACCTGCGAAAATGGGTAGAAGTCCAGTTTTTACAAACGCTCAAGAAAAACAAATTGCAACCCATCTTATAACTTTGTCAATGACGTTTTACGGTTTAACAAGATGGCCATTTCGGCGTTTAGTCTTTGAATGTGCTGAGAAACATAACATATATCAACCATATAACACACAACAGCGGTTAGCCGCAAACAATTGGATGGAAGCAACCCAAATTTAATCGTTCGCAAAGCTGAAGCCACAAATTTAAACAGAGTAAAGGTTTTAATAAAGAAGAAGTATCAGAATTTTTTGACCAATCTCCTAAAAGTGATGACCAAGGACAAGTTTAATTCATCGAATATACAGGGTGACATAGAAAAAGTGCGATAGAGGACACTAAAATAAGAAAAAAAGTTCCTATGAACTTAGGTCCGCAACGTCTTCGTTTAAAAGATATAGGGTGTTGAAGTTTAATTATTTTTTTGTTTTTTTACTATGATGTAATAAGCGGACGAAATTTTGTATACAGGTGCTTTTTATCACGCAGAATTCAAATATGACCTTAGTTCTTTTATTACTGATAGAGGGCACCACATACAGGTTTCCATCTTGTTTGAATCGGTCCTAACTTTTTTGCCTTACACTGTATGTCATTTTCGACTGGAAAAATTTGTTTTCCCATATTTTCTGCTTCAGAAAGGTATACGTTATTGAAGTCGCTAGGGCCAACGGTTTACGAGAAAAATCCATCCGATGCATGCAAATTTGACCGAGAAGCTCGGTCAAATTTCTCCAAAGCTCAACGTATCTATCGAGAATGGTATCCTTTAGGACAGGTTCCTAATGTTCGAACATTTATTGACGTGCATAGGCGTTTGGATGAAGATGGGTGGTGAAGATGTCTGTTTAAAAAAAAAAGTTAATAGTGGGAGTTTCCAGAACTCGTCGCACTGTTGAAAAGGAATAACCTGAACACCTTATTAGAAGGACATTGTTGCAAGAGTAGACTTTATGCTTGATGGCAAGCTAGCTCACTTTTCTTGAGTGGTAAAGAAATTTTTTGAAAGGAGGTTTGAAAATAGGTGGATTTGTCGTAAGGGGCTTGTAATATGATTACTGCTCTTCAGTAATAAAAGAACTAAGGTCATATTTGAATTCTGCGTGATAAAAAGCCCCTGTATACATAATTTCGTCAGTTTATTACATCATTGTAAGAAGATATAAAGAAAAAAACAAAAAAATAATTAAACTTCAACTCCCTATATCTTTTAAACGAAGGCGTTGCGGACCTAAGTTAATAGGAACTTTAGTGCCCTCTATCGCGTGGCACTATGCATGGCACTTTTTCTATGTCACCCTGTATACAACATGGAGGAAACGGGAATTTCTGTTATACATGATCCTGGTAAGGTGTTAACTGGAAAGGGAACCAGGAGTGCTGCAACCAGTGACGAACGGGGAAAAAACGTAACGGTTATGAGCGCTTCGGGAAAGTACATACCACCGTTCTTCATTTTCCCTAGAAAACGTCACAAACCACTTTTAGAAAAGATGGACCAATATGCTAGTTATCACGTGACTCCCAGTGGTTGGACCAATGACGAAATGTTCCTTCTATGGTTAAAACATTTTGTGAGATTTGCTAAGCCATCCTTAGAGGATCCGTTTGTAGCCGACAACCATTGTGGTCATGTTACACTTGCTGCTTACATCTACTGCAGGGAAAATAATATTACGCTTTTGTCCCTTCCTCCGTACTCATCGCATCGCATGCAACCCCTGGATGTGACTTTTTTGGGCCCCTTAAGAAGGCATATAACAGCGAATGTGGCATGTATAATAAATCTCATTATTTAATCCAAATAGGTGTATGAGGTGACAAGTCTGTTCAATAAGGCATAGAGCAGAGTAGCACCTACAGAAAAGGCAGTGTCTAGTTTTAGAACAACCGGAATTTTTCCAGTTCAGCCCAACATAGTTTCGGATGAAGATTTTATAGATAGTAGTCATTCTGCTACTGTAACTGAAGTGTGAGAAGCATTGTCAAATGCGAACCATTTTGCTCAATTCCCATTAATAAAAACTCCAAAGAAGAATCTAGGTGCATTGATGATCTCCTTAATATAACTTCTCTATTACTACAGCCGTCAACAGAGCCAGCCAGGAAAATAGCAAGATCCAAGCAACATTCTGAGATAATAACAATTATGCCTATGAAGTTAGTTCTTGAAGAGAAAGAAAAAAAAAGACGCGAAAAAATATAAAAACAGTTTATAACTGAAAAAAGGCAAAAAACGAGACAGCAAAGACAACCTGCAGACGGACTAACAAAGAAGAAAAGTACAAGAAAACAAAAAAAAAAAAAGTAAAGAGGCAAGTTTTTGAGGAATCATCGGACGACGATTGTGTTAATGATGAAGACCTTTGTGATGACAACTCGGAAGTTGACGATGAAACAGAATTACGTTGCATCTGTAGAGATGTCGGTGAAGATGGCGAACTTTGGTTTCGTTGTGTTCATTGCGGTCGATGGATTCATGTGGAATGTTCTGGGGTCAATATAGCGAAAAACTACATATGTGGCTTTTGTTTTCAATAAAATAATAATGTCTATTCAACATTGAAATCCTTTTTTTTTCATTTCCCAAATAAAATATGTTTGAAATATATTTATTGTGGTTTCTTGTTAATACATATTTTTTATTATTTAAAGAGCATGGTGGTTCCCACTACCCGATATTATAGGGAAATGGGACTAATAAGTAATGGGAGCCAAACATAGATCACTATTATAATTAATTAATTCTAAACATTTTAACTACCTACACAAAAAAAAATTGTTGCCGTAGGTGTTAAGGGTCATTTTTCATTACAGATTCTTCTGACTTGGCTCCAATTCCCCCGCGTTCCCCTAAAGAATCAAAATGGAAGCAAATTTAAAAATGTCCTAAGACAACTTTTAACTTTAAAAATCAATCTAAATGGCATTTAAGAGTCTGAAAAATTACATTAAAGAAATGCTAAAGTAGGTAAACATTTAATGTTTTTTTAATTCCTTACATTTATAAATTAATATCTATTGTCCAAAAATTTGCGATTTTATAAGTGTAATGTAGATAATATTTTGAAAGCATTATTTATTGTTCATGTCCATGTTCAAAATTATAATTAGGTACTTTATTCAAATAAGCACGTTGCGTTTGATTTAAACTCCTCGTTAACTTATAAATAGCTGCCCCGTAAACAACGCAAGGTCATTAACTGTAAAAACACGATAACTAAAACTTTCTCTTTGCAAATACGGTTCTTTAAATCCTAGAGATTTAAGGGAGGAAGAAACCTTTTTCAGATAATCCACGCCACTGCCTTTTACTAATTTAGAAAGAAATGCGGGTGGTGTACTCATCCTTTTTCATTGAATGTTAACGTCCTCCTCTCACACCACTCCAGAAATATGCACTCGCGGGTGGTCTTTGCCGCTTCATTATACTTTTTCTTCTTACACACACTGCTTAAGGATTTGCTATCTCACAAACTTAATCAGTAAACAGACTTAAGCATGCTTATACTGCAATCTTACTTAAGTTTTTATGAATTAAACTATTATTATTTATTTAAATTATTTGTGTTAGTTCTAGTGTACAAAGTATAACTAAAAATATAATTTAAAATGAAGCTGGTGATATTCCTTTGTAATTTTATTATAGTACAAGCCTCATTGTTACAGACATCAAGTTTTGACCAAAGTAATAGTTTAGAAAATCAAACTGTAACTGAATCAGATTTAATTCAACACGTTAGACATTTAGATTCAAAACGATACAGATCAAAAGATAGTTTTATGCATGAGCGATACAATCCATTATTATCTGATATAAATTTAAAATACTGTCAACGGCCTGCTAATTGCCAAATGTTAAATTACACTATGTGTATGGGATCGAAACTATCGTACTACTCCACCACATTAGATTTAACAAACACAAGTTCACAAGAGAAAGTTCAGGAACAATTGCAAATTTATAAATATTTACGATACCTACCAAAATGTTGGGCTGTCATGCAACCATTTCTGTGTGCCCTGTACATGCCTCGGTGTCACAATGATATGGTTGACTTACCGTCGAAAGAAATGTGTCGAATTACTTTACGTCCTTGCAAAATTTTATACGATAATGGAGTATTTCCTGACTTTATTAAATGTGAGGATAAGGAGCTGTTCCCGTCTAAATGCAAGAATGATATCCACGATGTTAAATTTAATATGACTGGATTTTGTATGGAACCCTTAGTGCGAGTTGACCAATCTGATTTGTCATATCCAGGTAAGTAACCAATTCTCATTTCTAAATCTAATCTAATTAAATACTTGCAGGTGTTGACGATTGTGGGTTACAATGCAAAGATGTCTTATATACTGATGAGGAGCACAGACAAATCCAAAAATTAACAATTTATTGTGTTATAATTTGTATAATTTTAAACTTATTTACCATTATTACTTTTATAATTGATTGGAAGACTGCAAATAAGTATCCAGCTTTGGCAATTTTTTACCTGAACGTTTGCTTTTTTATTTCGTATTGTGGATGGTTTGCTCAATTTTTAAGTGCAGATGCTCGTGAAGATATCGTATGTAAGAAAGATGGAACTTTACGCAAACACGAGCCAAGTGCTAATGAAAATTTAAGCTGTGTTACAGTATTTGTGATGGTTTACTATTTTTTAATAGCCGGAATGGTTTGGTTTGTTATTTTTACTTATGCATGGCATATGAGCTCTTTACAAGCATTAGGTTCTGTGTTGTTAGGTTAGTTATTGTTTTACTGTATTTTGTAATCTGCAGGTAAAATACAAGAAAGAGTCGATAAGAAAAGAGCTTATTTTCATTTGGTTGCATGGAGTTTGCCTTTAATTTTGACCATTACTACAATGGCAATAGGAGAAATTGATGGAGATTATGTTTTGGGTATTTGTTTTGTGGGTTGCGTTAATTCAGCTGCACGTATTGGCTTATTACTTACTCCATTAGCTGCTACGATTATATCGGCTGGTTATATTGTGATTCGTGGTAAGTAGTAGGTATTCCAAATTTAATTCCTATAAATTTTATACATTGTAATATATTTCTCCTGGCACTGCTTTGTTTTGTAGATATTGTTTCAATTTTTTTAATTTATAAAGCGTATGAATGTAAAAGATGGACTGTTTTAGTTGTCTTAATAGGCCATCTTAGTGACTACTATAGTTACAGAAAAAATAGCTTAGGCTATTAACTTTGTATATGTGTTACAAGTAAGACATTCATAGTGGGGGGAGGACACTGGTGTGGTCTTCTGAAATAAATAATTTTATGAGGTTTGCATGTATCCCAACTACACCATTTTTTATGTTGAGAAATGCGGAAACGTTTAAATGTTTGTCTATTAACTTCCAATTCACACCGCATTTGTATGAGACAACTTTGTTGGTGTAATGAAAATTTTCTATCTTTTCCTGTTTTCAAGGGTTACATTTTGATAATTCATAAATGTCAGTATTTTGTAACCCAAAATTTTGTTAAATTATTTTTATAAATCATAATTATTCAGGGAAGATGCATTAAAACTGTTAAAACCTTGTTATAGCTAGTGGTGGAATACTCAAAGAGTAATGATCGAATTATTAGTCAATTATTGAAATATGTTGAGATAATAGAATATGTTTGCGAGAATTGTAGTACTAATAGTACTCTATGTGTACTAGGTTTAAGATTATTTAGGTATATGTGTCCATAATTGTTGACTGATTGAATACTCAAAATGCGGTGGATTAATCAAATATATGATTTAAGCACACAAAACCTTCCCCATGAAATTATTTATTGCGATAAATATAAATGTAACTGATCTTAAAGCGTCATATTTCAACAATTATAAATAAATAATTAACAATTCGGCAAGACATTTAGTATCAATGAATCGAAAAAGGAGGAAATTTTGAAAAAAGTAAAATAATTAAAATGAGTTGAAAAGGAGAACAACCTGTAGCCTTCACTGCTACCGCGGCACAAGAACTTTGAGCTGAGGGCGTAAAAATTAACGGGCGGTAGCTTCTATGAGAATAACACCAGAAGGGAGAAAATAAGTTTAAATAAAGTTCCAGTTTGTGATCTTTCCTATCACCACAGATCACATCATAATTGCAATTGGAACTTAAACAAAGTCGTGATGTAACACAATTCTTTAGTTGTCCAACTAAAATGAAGAAACATAAAAAAAATCAATATGCAACAAACATTAATGTGTTGATTTAATGTTAGTAAAAAGCACAGAAATATTAAACAAAAAAATGGTTAATTAAACCCTTAACGTTTACCTTTTTTTTTTACTAATAGTATTCCTGAACAGGCTAAGATTTGCCTAACGTGTTAAAGCACTCAGAAACACTGGGGGGGTTAGGGATATTGTTAGGCTTCCGAGAAATGTTTATGAATGGCTACCTTAAATTTGCTTAAATCAAAGTTTGGAGGAAAACAGGAACTGAGTAGTGAAGCTGGATGTGGTAAGGATGGACCTTATCTTTCCCGATAATCGTTTGAACAGATATTTGACGGATTTCTAAGTTATTGCTTAATTCACGACTAGTGCATTCCACAATTTGGTCGCCGCGTCGTGTGGAAAAATGTAGATTCCGCCCATTTAGTATGACAAGATGGAGTTTTGAATGCGTATTTATGATGTGACTGGGCAAACAGAGTATTCCTAGCGAAAATAGCCGGCTAAGGTATTAAGGAGTGTATTTCGGAGGCACACTTGCCATTGTAATAGAAATAGAACAAGAAAGAATCGAAACTTTCTCTATGCTCAAGAAACTGTACGTCAGAAGACGGAGCATTTATAAGTCTTATAGCTCTTTTTTGAATGCGTTTTACCATATCAAGGGCGTATTGGCGAGCACTAACCCAGAGATGGGAATTGTATTCCAGATGAGGTCGAATTTGAGCCTTATACAGTAAACCAAGATGTTGCGATGTTTAGATTTATATAGAAAGACCAGTTTACGGGCAGCTGGCTGACGAAAGGTGGTAAACTCATGAATGGTTCGATGATACTGACATCTCTAACATAGAAATAGAGTTTGAAAACTTGAAATCTAAGCCATTCATATTTACAGCAGGAAATAATCGGTCTTTCTTGGCAGATACAAAGCAACTCTGGGTTTTGTCGGCGTTGAACGTGAGTAGGTTATTCCTTCCTATTCAAGAATACGTTCTAAGCCATTGTTGATTGATGCTACCTTTTTCACTTTAATGTCCGGACTAGATTTATTGTTCTGGGAAAACTGAGAAGAACTACAATGTAGAGTGATGTCATCTGCAAAGCAATGGATCGGGTTAGTTGTTGAGGAAATGAGGTCATTTACGTATAACAGTAAAAGTGTGGGAACTATCACTGATCATTGGGGTACGCCGCGTTAATAGTAGTTTCTTTCGAAAAGAAGCGATAGACGACAACGCGTATACGTCTTTTGTCAAGGAAGCTGGAGATTTAATTGATGAGCGTATCGGATAATCCAAACAAGGTGAGCTTGGCAAGTAGCCACTTGTGCCACACCTGGTCAAAAGCCTTTGAAACATCTAAAGCTACTACGACTGTTTCACCGGACCTTTCTAAGGTGTTATTCCAAAGTTTGGTGACATGAAAGATCATACGTTGAACGAACCCATACTGGTGGTCGTTTAGGAGTTTATTGGACTCGCGGAACGAAAGCAGTTGGCGGTTGATGACTTTTCCATGATTTTTGATAGACTGGAAGTTATAGCTATTGGTTGATCGTTTGAGGGATCGGCTTTATCGCCCTTTTTAGGAATAGGTTGGACATTTGCCAACTTCCCCTATGAGGGAGACTCCCTAGATGACATGGAGATCGAAAAGAGTTTGGACAATACAGGTACTAGCTCGGGGTAACATTTTTTGAGGACGATAGATGGAATACCGTCAGGGCCAGTCGCCTTGTTTGAGTCAAGTTTATTGATAATTGATCCTAGGAGCTTGTATCGAAAGTGGATTGGTTTGATAGCGTATGGGGTAGATTTGGGCGACGGCACAATTTTACCAGAGACATACATTTGATGCAAAGTAATCGACAAAGAGGTTGGCTTTGTCAGCAGGATCAGCTACTACAGGTTCGTCATGGGAGGAAAGGAAGATGTACTAAAGTTTTTACTGATGGATTTAGCTAATGACCAAAATTTGCGACTACCCAAAGGACATGAGACTAATTCTTTGTATGTACGTTCCTCAAACATCTTTTTGGCCTTGTTGATGATGCTTTTGTAACTATTCCTTGCGGCAATATAGTCGGCATGATTTTCGACAGATTTATTTGATTTCCATTTGGTATAGACTATAGAGTTTATGCTTTTGCGATGATGCATCAGTGCAAACCCATGGTTGAGAACGGGCATGACCTACGCGGTTATGTTTTTGTGGGATTGGGTATAGAGGAAGTTATTTCGATTAGGCAATAGTCTGAATGGCCAACTGGGGAAAGGACTCTTGTTTTATAGACAACTGGGTTAGTTGTAAGGAATAGCTCTAGGAGATGTTGAGAACGGTTAGGGTTTTCAGGGATTTGGAAATCATTTGTGTGCGATCACAGGATACAGCAAATGCTTCTGCACTATTACCTGCGGGGTTAGCGGTAAATGAAAATTGAAGTCAATTAGAGCTGTGGGCATTAAAATCTCCCAGAATTAAGATATTACAAGATGGAAACAGTGATAAGAGGTAGTTTATTGTCAGACTAAGGTAATCAAAAAGATCTTGAAAGTTATTATCATTGGGATACTTATACGAACAGTAGAATTTCACAAATTGGGGCCCAGAATGTTTGAACCAAATCACGTCAAATTTGTTGTTCAGTTCAGGCGAATCAGTGCTTCCAGGGCAAACTTGTGTTTCTAATAGAAACGGAATGTCCGATTGCACATGTTCAAGGTGTAGGTGAGCAGCATTAAGATTCGACCTGATACCACGTATGTTGCAGTAATGTATCCGAATGTTGGTACTTTCAATGACCGAGGTCGCTAGAGTCCTGCCCTCCAGGGCATCCGAATGGGGCAGGATTTGATTCCCGGCAGATCTTGCTCTTCTTAGTCTTGATTTTGGCGTTGACGAATCCTTGGGATAGATCGACGAATCAATATGAGAGTGTGGGCGTCTCGCCCTACTCAACTGGGGCATAGCGTCTATTTTAGAACTAGTCATTTTAAGAGTTTAGCCGTTGAAACGCCACGCTGGGCTAGTGCGTGTTGGCGAGTGCATAAAGAATAAATGAGATAGTGACCGGTAGCCCTTACCGAACTCAGAAATTTGGAGCACCAATATTAAGGGCCCAAAATGGTGTAATTTGAGGTATTAATTTTGTGAAGATAATTAAAAAAAATCTAGCTAGTACATAACTTTCTTATATTAATCAGTCGCGATACGGATATTTTTAATTTATTCATGTTTGCTCTAACATTAAAAGTGTGTAATTAATTAAACATACACATGTATTCAAGTTTTTATATTGTGAAAAAGTAATATTTATTGCATACATCCTATATACGTAATGGTTGGCTTGATATTTTCAATACAAAGTGCCCATTTTTATTTAAATTTATATTAACCGAATACTGACGTTTCATCGTCGTTTCGAATATGAAATCAAGGCTACGTTAAAAGTTTTTTCTCATTTTGACACGACTACTTATACGAAGGTTGCCGTTTATATTGTTATTGAAATGTGTAATCACATATTTGTAAACTTATCTTGTTAAATCAACGGCATCTTAGAAATTGACAGTGTAGTTTATTGGCAATGAGCGTTTGAAACTAATAATTTTGTGAAATAATGGAACTTACTCGTGAAGGTTTTCGTTGAATGATTTTTTACAATGCTTTCAGTGAAGAAGTACTATCAGAAAAAACTATTTATAATTGGTTTGCAGAATTTGTTATGGTCGTGCGTCTGACATTGGTGAATATCGTGCAAAATCGGTTGTGATTCCAAATAACATCAATTCTGTGCGCAATATGATTGTAGAATATCGGCATGTGGCGTCCCGCAAGAGAAAGGCACCCTTGTTATATCACAGACTGCAATACATTGTATTTTTTTTGCATCATCAATTAGCTGAAAGGTCTGTTTCTGATGGATTCCGCAGAATTGGACTGAAGCTGAAAAGCAGGCTCGTGTAACGGGATGCTTAAAAACTTTGACCGAGGAACTACAAAATCGGTCTACAAGTGACGAAATACTCGTGTGAACCCGAAACTAAGCAACAATCCACTGTGTTGGGTGTTCCAAATTGAACCGAATCCCATAAAAGTTGTTCGTTCACTAAGCGCTTCCAAGAAAATGATCGCTTCCTTCGTCGGTTGTACTTGACATGTCGTCACCATTCGTTTACGGGGTCGAAGAACAGTTAACACTAAATCGTGTACAACAATTTGCCAGAAGTCATAAATGAAATTTGAAAAAACAACCAAAAACATTCTCCATCATGACAGTGCTAATTCCAGTTGTTTATTTGAAAAAGAAAAACATTGTCCGTATTCCCAGATTTATCGCACAACGACTTTATTTGGTTCCCAAATGTCAAACAAAGATGCGTGGACAGCGACCTTCATCACCCCAAAAAGCGGTTGAAGCTATTGAAAACCATATTTTGGAGATGCCAACTTTAGAATGAAAAGAGTGTTTCGAGAATTGGTTTGAACGCATGCGCAAGTGGATAAAACTTAAAGGCGAATATTTTGAAAAGCAATATGTTTCCTAATTTTTGCAACTACTTCAAAAGCAGCCCTCGTATAATTGAATCGCCTTTAAAATACTGTATTATCTTTAAAAAAGTGCTTATAGTGTTTATTATAAGTTGTGAATTTATCCGATATAGACGATAGTTATTTTATTTTTTCGGGCTTAGTTATTACTGTACAGAAAATTTCATTAACAGAACTTGTTTAATAATTACTTATCTTTAATAAAGGTCTTTTCGCTTTTTCAATAAAGTTAGCATTTTGGGACATATGCACAAAATGTACTTTATCGCCCTCTGAAGGCTCTATTTCTTCTTCTTCTATTGTCTAGATAGTTTTCAAAGTGCTGAAAACGTGCAAATCCGTTGAAAACTCGAGATCAATTTTTTCACGAAAACAATACTTATGGGTGCTACGCATAAGAAAGTAAAAATGGAACATGACACGACTGCGTCCAGAGAAGAGTACTAAACACTCATTTTGACAAATTTAAATATCACTACCGGAAATCAAATTCCAAGCACACTCTAATCAAAATCAAGTTGGAATGGATGTGTGTATATATATATATATATATATATATATATATATATATATATATATATATACCATTTTATACACAATGTAATTATTCCTATGTTCAGTTTAAAAAAACGCGTCAACCTATTGCAGTAGTTCAAATGAGTAATAGGTAAAATTGACAGCTGTCACATATTTTTAAAAATTCTGCCCTACAGTTTAACTTACAAAATGCTTTCCACTAAAATATTGGTACAAGAGTAACCATAGTTTGAGAAGAATGCGGGACTTATTTGCCCATCTATTTCAACCATCCATAACATCGTTACTCAGTTTAATAAGGGTGGTCGCAAATCCCCACAAAAAACGTAATTTTAGATACAGCGCTTAATTCCTTACAAGATAGATATGAGCAATTAAAATGCCACAATAAAGTATTCAAATTTTTATACAATCTACAAAATTTAAAAAATTTGACACTAAAGAATTAAATAATAATTGTATTGAGCTAGAAAATCATTTAAAAGATAAAGGTAATCAAGATATTAATGGCAAAGAAATTTATAGTGAATTATCATTCAAAGATTTATTTATAATGTATAATTCTGAAAATTTTAAAACTCCTTTAGATTCATTACAGTCTATATATGACAGTGATTTAGATTCAGCTTTTGTCAATATATGTATAGCATTACGCATATTATTAACATTACCTGTGTCCGTGGTAAGTGAAGAACGTTTATTTTCTCGATTAAAGTTAATTAAAACTTAGCCGGTCCTGTCTTTTTCAGTGGCTACAGGAAGCAGGAAATATTTTTATGCCGTTATCTAAACGGGATAGCAGGTGTTGG
Source organism: Vesta saturnalis (assembly GCA_036346205.1). Classification (NCBI taxonomy): domain Eukaryota; kingdom Metazoa; phylum Arthropoda; class Insecta; order Coleoptera; family Lampyridae; genus Vesta; species Vesta saturnalis. The sequence continues at coordinate 215,493 of JARFJB010002135.1, forward strand.
GTGATAGGATAGCCGAGTCTTTACTCTTTTATACCTGCGAAGGTCTTCTAAAATAATGAATATTTTGAAGTAGTTTGTATGTGAACGATAATGCGAGTTTATTTTGCCTTTATAAAATAAAAGCGTTTACGGTTTTATTTTAATGAAATGTGTTTTTATTTAAATGGAGTTAAATGGGCTAAATAAAGATGTACAGGGTTCACGTATTCTAATTAATTATTTACAATCGGTTCGTAATTATTGTGCCTTAACATTTACTCTAATTATCTTTAGTAATTAGTAGGAATTGTGTCCAAAGGAAAATGACAATACGCTTGAGTGTTAGATATGAATTCTCTCTGAGTGTTGTTTACGCATTTGCGACGCGCTTCTTGATTTCGATCGCGGTGATCGTGACCAAGGGGCGGCGTTGATTACGGAAATGGCTACCTTAATGAGGTATTTAAACGTTCGGGAAACGTTGTAGTTTGATTGTTAAGTACCGGATAAACTATGCGTTTGTTCAATACAGAATTTATGTTTTAACAAGAATACGATTTGGTTTTTAATAATCTACGATGGTAGATCTATTGTCTAATTCTTCTGAAATTATTGATCGGTATGTTATCTGCTGGATCTCTCCCGATGACAGCGGACAGCGGTTATTTATGGACAATTAAAGTATACTACTCACGTATTTACACGAAGTTCAGAATTTCTCTATGAAACTAGGTGATCCGAATATGTTCTACTTGCGGGCATCTGGTTGCGGTCAATCTGCTGGTTTCCTGCACTTCGGTTCTTTAATTATTTTGCCTAGTGTAGGCGTATTTGTGAGTCTGTGTACTGTGTGTAGGTGGAATATCATTTACAAGAATTTGTCAAATACCCGTTGCGCTGTTTAAATGATCTCCCTGGGGTTTACAGAATTTAGGCGAGTAAATGAACGATTACGTCGGTGTTCAACCCGGCGTGGTATCGGTCACAGCGTATGCGTCATGTGTGTTTTGACTTATGTGCATTCAGCCTCAGATGTCAGTAGCTGTAAACCCCGTTATCTGTAGATGATGTTCAGGTGGCGGTGTCGCGTTAATGATAAACCACGGTACAAGACGCTAACTATAACAAACGGTTACACACGTACCAAGAACGACAGATCGGCGGAACGGATCAACGTAGAACCAGATCTCGGCGGAATGGATCGGCGTAGAAACAGAACAGATGTCGGCGGAACGGATCGGCGTAACAACAGAACAGAACAGCAGAACGGATCGGCGTACAAACAGAACTCCGGTAGCGCGTCTCGTGGTTTCATAGAGGATCCGCGTAAGGCGGAGACGACTTCTGTGTATGGGTCCTCAGGTTGGGGTTGGCGGATAGACAGGAGGGAACTCTAATGTAAAAAAAACTTTCGATGTTCTTGAAATTAACGTCGGAGCGGATATAGATTCATTATTTGATATCTATGAATATTAATTAAAGCAGGACAATTAGCAAATAATTAGTAATAAAAGGAAAATATGGTAAAGGATGCTGGCTCTTTACAATGTAAATGATCAATGAAGATAATTGTATTGTCGCCTGCTTATCGATGGTGGTTTGTACTTTTGTAGTTTCGTTTCTTTTCTTTTCAGAAAAATAAATAGAAAAAAAACGGGTTTTAGACGATTCTTTCCCATACTCGTTAATCGTCAAACTTATTAGTGGTAAGTTTTCGTAGGTTAATTTGTGGTGCTTCAACGTTGTGTGATCTTATTTTTGTGATATTTGCTGTTAATATCTTTTTTTTTAATTTGAGTTTTCCAAAAATGTTGTGATATTTTGTATACATATATAGTTTTTTTTATTAGTTCATTGTTTAGTTATGTAGCTGTTCAATGTTGGTGTATCTGTCTGAATTTATAAGACACTTGTTTTGAAATATTTGCAGTTTTTTATGGTGGGATTAGAAACATTACACCATGCTGGTGCAGCATATGTTATCTTTGGCCTAATGATGGTGGTGTATATGAGTTTCTTATTTCATTATTGGGTATACGGTTTTCATAGTGGTGTATGCTTTTTGCAGTGATTTGGAAACTTGCGCTCTATGGTTCAATCTTGTGTCCAGTCATGCCGAGATACTGTATAGTTTTCGTGAGAATGACGGTGTGATTGTTGTAAATTGTGTTAGTAAATTTTTTGTAAATAAATATAGTTTTGTTAATTTATAAATTAGAATGGTTTACTAACCTTTGTCAAATGCGTTTTGAATGTCAAATAGAGCCGTTACCGTGATTTTGTGTTTATTAAAAGTGTCCTACATTATTCTAGTTATTTGTTGTGTTGTGTTGTTGTGCCATGTAATATCGTAAATAAAAGAAACATTTTATTAATTGCAACAGTAATACCCTGACATATGATAATAAAAATATTTGAAACATTTTATATTATAATTATGCTTACATGGCTGTTAATTATTATGTAATTAAAGCACATTATGAATAAATAAAATTAATTATTACTGAAACTTTAATAACATAAGCGAATAAAATTCACTAAAATTAAAATTTAAATGATTTTACATACTTCTGCTGACAACAGGGTTGTGTAAACTTGTAAATAAAATTATACACATTTGGAAATTATTAAATAGATAATGAATTAATAAAACGTGAATTGTACTTCCCAATTCTCTATGTATAATTAAATATTCACTGAGAAAGAAATAATTACTCTGGATTACCCATGTGCCGTGAGTCTACTGCGTGCGTGCCGCGTCTCGTTTCGGTAAGAAGTAAACAAAGCCAGCCGTTCGCGGCGCGCTCTCAAGTTCTTCTCATAATCGCGTCTTATCGAGCCTTACGAATCGTCCTATCAAATACAAACAAGTCACATAACGCGCAACAGATTAGTCTTCAAATATCGAAAATGAGGACATTTTTAGAGGGGGACAGAACTTACAAAATAACAATTGTTTTCCTAAAGCAGGACGGATGGTCACCTTGTTTTTGTAGTTTTAAGGCCTAACTTAGATGCCAGAGTGAATTATGTCTGTTAGATAGCGACTGTAGTAAGCTCCATTTGTTGTTTCTATGCGTTTGTAGTTCGTTTTTTATTATTGCGTTGAGTTGGCTTAGCTCACGGCGTGTTCTGTACCATCCGGGAATATAGGATTGTGAGACATGACGTCAGTAGGCCTAGAATTGTAATGAAATGCGTGCAGTAGCATGTAGAAATCGTGGAGTTCTAGGCAGTACCAACAAATTCTAATCATATCTGTCGAAATATGATTCGTAAGTGCCATGTACCGAATTCTCGAAACACTTGTCATAATACTACTTTATTTAGTGTTACAAAATATTCCATTGTATAATTATAGAAAATTTCGAAACCTCTATAAATCAATTGTGAGCGTCAAAAAAGTTTAATATCATAGCCATAATTTAAGGCATTGCAATAAAAGTCCAATTAATGGTTGTATTTACTGAAATTGCAGTTACTATCTAATCATTATATTACCGCAGTATCTTTCACCGGGGAGAATCCTAACTTGAATCGACCGTACTTACGCAACCAACTTTGCATTTATGTATATTATAACTCCTACATTCAAACAATTTCCGAAGAAAACTATTCTATCTTAAGTTAGTTCAATTTTCCTAGTCGTTACATGCATAACCATTATCGTGCCTTGAGATAGAAACGTGTTTGAATTATAAGGTTAAATAGAGTAATCGTACTTTGAAGAAAGGTGCGTCGGTATACAGTTATTATTATTATAGTGAACTGTGTAATTTAAGTGTAATAATAATATAAAATATTGAAATAAAATAAAATTAATAATAACTTTTAAAGTATCGAAAGGTTTAAGAGTTTAACAATTAATATTGAATTTAGCAAGATGCTGACAAACGTGAAACAGCGTCTCAACTTGCACGTGGTTCACCATGTAACTTTCTTCTCAATATACCTAGTGCTGTCAGAAATTATTTATATATATTTTTTGAAGATCATTTCGGATAGTCTTCGCCCGAGTACAATGAAAGAGGCTACAATTTCTAATATTGGAAGGTCTATAGGTTTGTTTTAAATATGTAGCGTCCCCCAGGTACCCTAATTTGGACATATTTGCAATAATGCAAATTCAAGAGCAAAACAATCGCGAAGTGATTTATCTTGACTTGACTGACAATAATGTTACTATTACTCAAATTAATTGCCTGCTTTACTTTGACTTTCCTGGTAATAATTCAAACATTAGAATTTATTTACAAGTCTGATATTTAATTACTCGTAAACCTCAAATCTGATAAACGTAGTGACCGTCTACTGGTAGGTACGTTGTGCTATCTAATTTAGATAGGCTGGATGAGGTACCTGTTGCATCAGGAGGGGCAGCTAAAAAAAATGAAACTACTCAAATTAAAATCAACGAACTTTGCGCAGCGGTGGTTCAGCCCGTTAATCTACTCTTGTGGGAAAGAACCACCAATAAAACTCACTTTATTCGTAAATAAGAAATTGCACAAGTACATTAATAAATCTAATAACATAAAAAAACAATGATAGGGTTAAATATATAACAAAACGCCATTAAATCAGGTTAAAGTGCGTACAAAATTATAACATTAAGAGAAAATGAATAAAAAGAAAGTTAGTTGCACAGTAGTAGTCACACGCACAATTGGATCATAAATAATCAAAATAAAAATCATAATAAAAGTCGTAACACCAAACATGTGGCACTTTTAAAACCATTCATGCCGGTCTTTAAGTAAATAAGTACATAAAACAATAAAGCAAATTGCGGTACACATAAAATACAACAGTAAAATTGCACAGGTGATAATAAGGTAAAGGCGAGAACAAAAGAAAACAGACAAGGAATTTACAAGTACCCAATTGTTTAGTGACCCCTAAAGCACAAAATACATAAGTCACATTGTAATAAAGCACATACAAAGAGAAATCAGCTCGCAGGCAAATAATTCTACTTCAACAAACTGACAAAAAAAACTCATTAAAACAAAGCCTTACAAGGGCAAGTTATAAATACATCAGTAACATCGTGACCGACATATAAGTTTGAGTGCGTTAGAAAAATACCATGCTCCCTTCTCCGGTTACACACTCATCTATACAACAAATAAAAACAATAGAAATACAAATTCGAGGTGTTTAATGGTCTGGCTTGGGAGTGTGTACCAACTGGCAATTGCCTTTTACAATTAATAACCAGCGGTATCATATACCCCTTCACCAGCCACCTAAACACAATTATAAATATAACCAACAACCAATAATGCTAATTCGCACAAATACCAGAATGAGAGGGCCCTGTATTGTCTTTTTATTTTAGCAGATTTCAGCTTAATGAGTCCGCGTACGAATAAGATACCTTTACAAGACAATGTTTGGTATTTAATATCTTATCTACACTGGTAAAAATGATTTGCTGCGAGCTTTCAGTTATATAAATACATACTTACACTAGAATAAATATTCCCTTAATTGATCACAGACACAAATCGTTAACCTATGCGGTTTAACTTCAAAAAGGGTAACTGCTATTTATAGATTAATATTTGAAACACACATTACAACTAACACTCGAAAGAAAAGACAAATTAGTGTTTGATAATTCAAAAGAAAATGTATACGCACGAAATATTTTTAAAGACAAACTGTTTACAATGAAGGTATTTAATTAACCCAAAAACCGATTTGGCTCGATTGACACTCTAACTCCTGCCCCCTTCGATTTTAAAACTAACTATATCTATTCCCGAAAAACCCCCGTTTTTCAAAAGCAATAAAAAACCAGAAACATTACTTTCCTTTGGAACAGTCTCATATTAATTATTGCACGACATCTTAATTTTAAAAATATGCATTCGTCCGTAACCCCCTACATTTCTCTAGAAGTTTCAAGTAACAAACAAAGATATCTTTTGATCGCGGTCTCTACCGACACAGTTATTTATTAAGCTAGTGACATTTTTTCCATCAAGAGCGAGCATAAGAAATTCCAATGATTCATTACGCCCCTTCAGTAAAGCATTTTTAAGCGTGCACCTGCCACTTACCCCTTAACATGTGTTTACATACATATTAGTTACAAACAATCCTATATTCCTTACATAAAGTATCTGAATAAAATCTTTTGAAAACATTAGCAAATTACGACGTATTATCAAGATATTAAAAATCCACTAATTATCTTTTCTATCTTGGTAACAATGGCGATTTGACAAACGTTTATTACAGTAATAAAATTTTCGCGGTCCGCTACCTAATAACGTAACTAGGAGATTCACAATATAAGATCCTTTTTTTTGTCGTTTCCAGAAACAAAACCGACAATTACATTAGTTAACGAAAACTTAGAAGTCAATACTGAGGCGGAGGACCCTTGTCATGCGCGCTCAGATAGTGACCCAAATTATTTACCTTTAGAAGAAAGTAATTATGAAATTCAATCCAATGACATTGAGAGAAACGGAGAACAGATACATAAGACTAAGAGGAAAAGAAAGAGCACTATTAATGTAAAAGTGGGTAGTAAACGAGTCAGGAATGTAGCAGAATGGATTGATGTAAAGTCAAAAACATGTCTAGATCGCGGGTTGGAGCATACAAATCGACAAGGAAAACTTGTTAAAGGAAGACATATGGATGGACCTTGCAAAACAACATGCAGGTTCAAGTGTACCAAGAAAATTAATGAAGAAATGAGGCACATTATTTTCAAAGAATTTTGTAATTTGCAGGACCATACAAGGGAGTGGGACTTTATTGTACAGTATGTGAGACAAAAGAAAGTACCGTTTCTAAAATAAAAGATACAGGTCAGCGTAGAAAACATAAAGTACGACCACATCGACTTACTTCTGGTATTGCAGAAGGTGTTAGAAAACACATTGAGTTGTTTCCATTGGTGCCCTCACATTATATTCGGAAGGATTCTAAAGGATGCATCTCGAGGGAGGTTTGAGCATCCCACAAATTGTATTGACTCTATACAGAATATTATGGTTATAGAAGTAATATTGAACAGCTTACTTCTTCGCGCCAGTACAGGGATATTTTCAACTCTGAATCAGCTTCCTCAAACCTAAAAAAGAGCAGTGCGACGTGTGCTCAGTCTTCAACCTAGCTGATGAAAGTGAGGAGACAAATTTGAGGAAAACCTCGCAAATAAAATAGTGATTAGAGATATGAAAATAATGACAAGCAACTCGCTATAAATGACAAGACTGTATTGTGGCCGGCGTGTAAGAAGACGAGGAGCCGGCGCATCGCGAAGAACTACGGCGGTTGCCGATTATAATAGAAATACTAAGCAGTGGCGTATCACATTTGTATGTTTAATTATATGTATATTGGAAGAATGCGTATGAAGATGAATAATTCCAATATTTCCATTTAATTTAATTATAGAATTATTTCCAGTATAGCTTTTAATTATAATAAATTGCGTATTTACATAAAATATGGTTCTTTGAATTGCTTTTAATATACCATTAAAATATACATTATGCACCATGTGACACCTCTGAGGTAAACGAACGCGGGAATTTGAACAACATCATAAAGTCGTCTTTCGCGCATAGGCGGGCTCGTCTTCTTACACGCCGGCCACTGTATGTGTCGCGTTTCGATCTTCAAAAAGTTTTAGTGAATTCTTAATCGAATATGAGTGATTTTTACTATAAAAGTAAGTATGTCACCTACAACTTCACAATTGTCTATATAGGCAACAATGAAGGTTACTGTTATGTATGGCATGATCAAATTGCGAAAAGAGGATCAAACGAAATTGCCAGTTGCCTATGGAAGTTTTTAGAGACACAACAAAATAGGGGAATTAAAATGCTCACCTTATATTCGTATAACTATGGTGGGCAAAACAGGAACTACAGTATATTTTCAGTGTTTTCTTATGCAGCTATATATTTTCAAATTAGTATTACACATAGATTTTTAGAGAAAGGTCACACCCAAAAAGAAGGGAGACAGCATGCATGCTGTCATCGAGAACTCAAAAAAACGTCAATCCATTTTGTATGTACCTGAACAATGGGTAACTTTAATAAGAATCGCAAAAACTACTGAAAAATATATGATGTAACAGAAATGACTCAAGAAGTTTCCAGGTTTCAAAAACCTTGCCAATTCAAAAGATTGGAAAATAGGTAATGAGAAACAAATGGACAAAGTTAGTAAAATAAAAAAATCAGCACTTCTCCGAATGTCGTCTTTTTGAAATACAATCTATATTCAGAGTCTAAAAGCATTTTCATCAAAATTATACAGCAAATTTTTACCAATCGATAAAAAGAAATTGACTGGATTGCAATTGCTTTGCGATACAGGTAAAATTCCTAAAATGTATCACAGGTTCTACAGAAATTTATATTCTAACCGGACAGAAAATGATGAAGACAAAGAAAGCATTGGAATGATAACGTTTGTTTATAATAATTTTATGAATTAACTCTTGTATGCACTATAATTAAAGTTTCATGTAAATATATATGTGCGCATTATTTATATTCCCGATTTTTCACTGCGATTACTGTACTATCATTCAAAAACCATGTGAAGAAGAGAATCAAAATTTTTTTAATGGTGAATGAAACGATATAGCTGACACAATATATGAGTACAAAAACAATTCTGAAAATTAGCAGCCCTGATTTTCTGAAGCAATCAATACTTTATGTTGCTATATCTCAAAACTTCAAATAATGAGTTAGTACAGTCTTCCTTGAACGAGTCAATATGTGTTTATTAAAAAAATACATCGATATTTACTAATTTTAAGAAATGTGGTTGCTTAATAATAGGAATAGGATTACCAGCTATTTACTACAGTTTCTATCAGCTAATGAATCGGTACAATATCCATGAAACATGCCGATGCAATTTGTTTGCAGTGCACATAACATTGTTTTTTCTAACTATAAGAAATTAAGAAATAATGTAATTGCAGACCGCAAAACAAGTTTGGCGTCAAAAAGAAAATTAAAAACATTGAAATGAATTCCCGACTTTTTTATTTTTCGTGTTGCATTAGTGTCAATTACAAGTATTATTATAAGTTTTCGTTATGAACAAATAAGTTCAAAGGTAAATATGTAATTAAAAATTATTATTTATTTTATTAAATAAAAAGTTTACCTCGAGTAGGATTTCAACCTACGACCTGTACTTTGCTAGAGTACTCTTTTTATTTATGTATTTAATAAAATAAATAATAATTTTAAATTACAAGTAAATTATAGAATGTTACAACATTTAGTATCCTAATCACTTTTACATTAGAGATAAAGAATAACAAGGATGGTTCAATTCTAGGAACACTTCTAAGCAACACATTATTACTCAGATTTTTTTGTTTGGATTGTTACTAAAAATATAATTTCCGGTCATCTGAGACCGAAGTTTTGGTTTTTAATCGTTAAAATTTGATTACAAGAAAATCTGTGCGTGTCTCAATACTTTCTGTGCGGCAATCGGTCTACAAACGTTATTGTCGGAGCTGAAAGTGGGGGCTATATTCCCGGCTGGTATAGAGTACGCCGTACTTATATATTTTAATAGCTTCACGTAGTAAACGAATGTAACAATGAATTTGTCTTAACAATATTCCCATATCATCATATTAAGTGCAAATTATTCAAAGAATGCTCAGCTAGCGCTGATTTCCCTAGTTGACCTAATCTACAAAATCTCAGATGTTCTTCACCTCTTCTATCAAAGCTACGTTTTGTGTTTCCAATGTATAGTTTTCCACAGGAACAAGATAACTTGCCAATTCTATCTGTAACATTAGTCATAAAAAGAAGAAAAGAAGTACCAACACTAAGCACTAGTTTTTCTTTATGGTTATGTCTAGCAGGTATAATAATTATTTAATTAAGTATAATAATGGTGGAACTTTACATTTTTATCATAACTAATATCAGATGGGCATTTAAATCTTCATGTCATGCAGAGATTATTTAGCTTCAAATTAAAAAACTTTCTAAACACAAATAATGTAAAATTATGCCTGCACATTTTCTTATAAACTAAATAGTTATTGAGATATTGCAAAAATTTAAACAAAAACCTTAATCCCACCTTAGGAATTTGCCGACAAATTAAGCGTATCAAAAAATTGTATAGCACATAATTAATTTATGATTTTAAGATCTATATGCCAATATTTTTGTGTTTGAAATACGCAGGCGCGCACGCACGCAAGCATCCTCACACGCGCACACTCACGTAGGCACACACGTACGCGCGCGCACACACACACACACAAACAGACATGCACGCGTTCACAACACGTCGATTTAGCGATAGTGAAAAAATGTCCTTCTATACCTACATATGTATAGATATGTAGGTTGCAACGTAAAAATAATTATTAAGCTCATCCTCACAACCTGTGACGTTGGTTGAGAATTAGTGGATTTTGGTTTGCTATCGTTGCTATCAAATAACGTTGCATTAATAAGAATCATTATCGCACCATTGGCTAATACACAATGCGTTAGAGCATCAGCCCGTAAAGGCAATGTGCGCGCACAGGATAGCTCAGTGGTGTTGGCGGGATTCTTACTTAACGCTGCAAAAGGGCACTCATTAGATCTCCAAAAACATCAAAATAGGAGAAATGTCAACAAGCCGCCACCTGTTAAATACATTTATAGCGGGAAAACGTCATGAACTAGATCTTAATAATGGTGTAACAGAAAACCATCACGTTCACTCAAAATAAAAGACTCCTTCCTAAACATTCTCACTCCAAAAATACCTACGCAAAGTTCACCGAAACTTCAATAAAATCCTAAGCTGTACATAAAAGCTTCAAAATTGCGATAATAAAACTAAAACTCATTATACATTTCTATAAACTTCAACGTCAAAATTATTGGCTCAAATAATCAAAAAACCGATCAATGCGGTAATTAATTATTCAATGTAAATCGAAAATACGGCTCAACAAAACTAAACGTGACTGAAAATTTATAAAATCCTAAAATTTACTAAACGTCAATATCGGGATGTAGTACCTAAATTCGGCAAAATACACAGCTGCCATAACAAATAAAATAAATTGGCTTACCTATTTGGCTAACTCAGGTACTACGGTGACTACAGATCGGTCAGCTGATTCTTATATAAGTACTTCAAAAAATTTGCGACTACTCGCAAAACAATCACTGGCATGCAAATAAGCCCCTGTTTGGTCAACAACCCATTTACTTTATCATTACGCTACGGTATGTCTATTAAAACTAATCTGCAACTAAACTTATATCCAGCAGATCAGGATGACTATTTATCTCTCAAGTTATTACGTTAAGGCTTGAACTAAATAATAATAAAGCAACAAAAAAATCGTCATCGTAAAGTTATGTAAATCTACCATTTCGGTAAAACCAGTAAGTCACTCAATAACTGGATGCACCCCAAAACAACAAAACTTTTAAATTTTGAATAAACGTAGTATTACGAACGTTGTGGGAAAAGATTAAGGTTACAAATGTGTACACTCAAAAAAAATAACAGTCACTTAATAAACACTATACGTATATTTAAATTTAATTAGAATTAAAATAAACAGTTGGTATTTTGTCCGAAACACATTGAACATAATTTTGTATCGTAACATTTCCAATAAAACTGATGTAAATTGAGCCTTGCAAGCTCAGATAACCCAAATTTATCTACTTTAAATATTTAAATAAATAACACCACAAATAAATTTTAACAATAATAATTTCGTTGAACACATAAATTTGAGAATTGGTAATATGAAAAAGTCAATTACGAATGGATACGCTTTTTGCACAAATTTGAAATCTACGTTACTTAGGTTAAACTTCAACAAAGGCATATTCATTCGTCTAAATAAACACAAATCAACATTTTATTAACGTCACCGACAAATGTAAATTCAGAAAAATATGTAGTTACCTTCACAAGCACCAGAATAATCAATCGAACTTCCTTTTCTTTTGCACAACGGCTCGGCAATGGACATTTTGATATTTAATAGACGTTAACCAATAACTCCTTTAAAATTGTCTTTATGCAAACTTCATTAACGGAAAGTTTTAAACCAAAGACAATTCGCTACGATTACTTCTTCATCTGGTTGACGATAATATATACTCAAAAATAACTTTATTTACTTAAAACGTATTAAAGCATCACTATATACAGCAAATTTGTTGTTTATCATGGCAAGCTATGTACTCGAAACAAACATATAATCGGAGCCTCTTTACAAATAATCCACCAGTAAAGCGATACTCGTCCAAAAGAAATAAGGTTCGCACTAGCAGTAAACACGTAACCACATTCTTTGAATTCGGAACTGTCAATTACTGACAACGGTATACGATACTCTATTATTCTACCGAGATGGGTGAGTCTAATCACTATCCCCGTTGAAGGGTTAGGGAATCTACCCCAACGAAAGCTATTTCACCACGGTACAGATGTAAGAAGATTGTATCTGCCTCCAACACACATTTGGGGTACGCAGCCGAAGCCACGATAACGGGAGTCTACATCACTGCCCATCTAACCCAAAACGGCCTTCAACATCATCCAGAATTCGCCACATTGGATTTTACTTACTTAAATCTTAAATAACGAATCATCAAAAGGACTCCTTAAATTTTTAATGCGCGCCAAAAACGACTAAACTCGATAGACGACTGGAAAATTGCATCACCAAAAACACAACACAACAAACGGACGCTATCAATGTAATCGATATCCTGTAAGCTCATAATTTCACTGTGATGCTAGCCCTTAACGTGTCGTACCTAAAAGAGAAACTCTTTGTTTAAGACCAAAAATGTTATCGAAAACTCCCGTCAACCTATCGCCTATAACATTCTTAAGAACTGCGATATATGCTTTCTACACTATATTTGGATACAAAGTAACAATTTTAATTTGATCTGTAATTTTCCAACGGCGCAATTTCAACGACAATGCCTATTGTGATTGACAAAATTTACTCAATACAAACAACTATTATTTACAACGAAACTAATTACTTCTCAACCAAATTAGTAATAGAGATTCCACTATCTATCGATACTAATACGTAAACCAAATCTTAATTTAGATTTAAATCTAACCTTGATAAACAAACCAAAAACTTTATTTCTTTCTCAAAATAAGGATTCTAAAGGCGATTACCATTTGTAAAAATTCCGAATATTTTCCAAATACGCAAAAGAAAAAAACGTTACGAACTAAAAGCTTCCAAGAATTTATGTGTTATCAAGTTCAGTTTCATAAACTTATACTACATTTCAGAAGTCCGGTATTAATGAATAACTTATAATTTCGAAACTAACGGCCAATATTCGATAAAACCACAACCACGTAACAAGTGATCAAGCCATAAGGTTTAATGGTAAGTTGACGAATTCATTGGAATATCGAAATAGAAAAAGAGATTTTATTATACTATCTCATGCATTATTTTTGAAAAAAGTATATAAATGTTTATATCTAAATATATGTATACATGGTTCCAATTAAATGTTGTATGTGTTACATAAATTTTTACCAATTGTCCAATTCCACCTTGTAATAACCATATCCATATAATTCATTTTGGGTTTTGTGCAATTTTTTTTACTTGAAGACAAAACAACCAAATATACAAATTTACATTAGTTCTACATACATAAAGACAAAGTTTACATCGATTGGGGCTTGAATCTCAATAGCGCAGTTGGTTAGCGCGGTACTCTAGCAAAGTACAGGTCGTAGGTTCAACTCCTACTCGAGGTAAACTTTTTATTTATGTATTTAATTAAATTAATAATAACTTTTAATTACATATTTACCTTTGAACTTATTTGTTCATAACAAAAACTTATAATAATTTAATATTAGTCCAGTTGCTTTGGTATATGTGTGAATCCTTGTCATATTGAAGGCTCACATTCCATTAATATAAGTAATTTGATTGTAATCTCAGTATATTTAGAATTTACATCAGTTCTACATACATAAAGACAAAGTTTACATCGATTGGGGCTTGAATCTCGGTAGCGCAGTTGGTTAGCGCGGTACTATAGCAAAGTCGTAGGTTCAAATCCTACTCGAGGTAAACTTTTTATGTATGTATTTAATTAAATTAATAATAATTTTTAATTACAAATATACTCTTGTTTATCAGTTTCCCCTATCTACAGTGATGTATTTTTTTTGCCTTGTCCATGCTTGAAAACGTGTACATATTCTAAACCAGACATTGATGGAGTCACATTACCTTTTCGCCCCTTCCTAACCTAACCAAAATTGACCTAAAATGATATTATGAATGATATTTATGAATCTGTTTAAAATGAAATGTTACATTTATAACAAATGACTTTTTTTTAGGCTTGTTGGTGTTAATTCAAGTAAAAATTGATAGTAAAGATGTTATATCGGAGCATTCAAGCAGAAAAATTCGTTCAAATATAGTTCGAATGGGTGTATTTGCGTTATTCATGATCATATTTTGTATAATAACTTTTATATTCCACATTTACACATTTGTAAATTCCGAAACGTGGACAAACAGTCTTCACAATTATATCATGTAAGTCTGAACTAAAATTTATATGTATTTTGACAATTTCAATTCTAGATGTAAACTTACAAGCCTTAGTTCTGATCTTTCACAGTGTAAAATTGAAGTAAGGCCCAGTGTTGCTATGTTGCAATTACAACTGTTAGCAGTATTTGGTAGCGGATTAGCAGTTGCATCTTGGGTTTGGTGTACGGCTACATTTCATGTATGGACAAGATATATCCGGAGGTAAGTTAGATTATCAGTTGTTATTTTGCGTCTAATGTGATAGTTGTAGAAAATTTCACTGCGAAATAGAAAAACCTTTGAAATTTCAAAAACACAAAATAATAGCACAAGCTTTTGAGAAACGTAAAATTTTTAATGAAGGGCGAAAGATTTCAATCGAGTGTCAACCACATACCGATCCTGTTGGTTTACATTTTGATTTAAACAGTGCAGCCAGTAATGAATTAAGTACAACATGGGCGGCTAATCTTCCGAGATTAGTAAATCGTCGAGGTGCAGTTCCTAACGAAGTTATAAATTATTCAGCTTCCAGTAACTCTGAAATGAGTTATAGTTTACAACAGATAAGCATAGAGAGTAGGCGTAATTCTGGTGAAAGCCAATTATCAGTTCAGATCTCAGAAGTGACGGCAAAAATTAATCGACGAATGCATAGAAATCGACCAAGACGTAAGAGGAATGTGATCCGTCGCTCTCGCTCTAGACTAGGAAGGAAACGTAACAGCACCGCTAGCTTAGACTCACAACTTGGATCTCAACTACATAATATATTCAATACACCGATGCCAAAATGTTCTACCTAACTTAAATAAAAGGCGAACTGCAAATGCCGGATTAGATGAGCTTCTGGCAAATGCTAAATTAATATTGCCTTTAGATAAAAGTCGAAGTGATGACGAGAACGTTTCAGTTACTATTTCCGAAAGCAAATTTAACGTTGTAGTTAACCATAGTAGTAATAATTTAGATTTAAGTGATCAATTAATAATGAAATCTTTACGGCAAGATTTACATATTAATGGTTTGAAAGATGATTATTATGATGGTAGAAGTGATTCAGATGAATCTGATACTGATAATTCTTCCTGTCCAGAATTAAAGCAACTTTTACAAAGTTCCTTGAATTCGGCCGTATCAACAGGTACCCAAAATAGATCAAGTAAACAATCTAAAACATCAATTGATGTTGCCGTACAAGCAAATGCTAGTGAAATTGCAACGCAGACAGCTGCGTTACAAAACGAGTCAAACGGTAAACAAAGAAAACATAAAACAAAGCAAAGAAGTAAAAAGAAAATGACAAAAGTTGTGTAGTTTGTTTTGTAAGAAAATGTTTTTTAAATTTTGTAATTATTCTTTTATTCGTATCAATTAAATAATATATTATATCTTATATTTTATTCAAACCAAACTGTTATTGGAAAATTAGGCGTGTATCTGTGATTTTTTAATTGATACGGTTAGTTTATAGGGTGCGGTATTGTATTCTATTTTAATCATTATGCTTTAGGCTATACCTGTTGTCCTTCACAAAATCTAGGCCTCCGAGGAAGCGTCGAACGTGAAACCGAGTGTTTTCTCGATTACCGCCCTCAGAACTTCCGTCCTCCCATTACCCCTCGTCATCGGTTGGTTGTATAGAGGGCACCACTATCGATGATGTATTCTTAGAGCACTGTGATAGTGGTTCTTTTACTGCAGGAGACGTGGAAACATCTGGCATCCTATGAAGGGTGACCGCAATTCACGCAGTTAGCCCGGTCGGTACGGGGTTTAGTACATTCACTGGAATGGAAATGTCCTGCGCACTTGACACAGTGTGCCGCCGCCGTGCAGCAACACTGCATGACGGAATCTCTGGCACTGGTGACACTGTCTGATACCGGATTTCCCTCAAGCCTTCGATGGAGATACGCAGATGAACCACGTATTTGCCCTGCCGGATCTTCCTGTTGAACGCAATGTATATTAAATCAATCTTGCATTCAATAAGATAATATTTATACAACTAAACTTTTTAAAACAAATCAAACTATCATATTTTTTTGGTTTTCTATTCTGCCTTATGTTGTTTAATCAATTTCAACACGCCTCCCTAATTCAGCAACAAATTTTTCAATACATCTATTAAACTTAACGTTTGGTAAAACCTTAGAAAATACATCATCAAGCAGCAATACATTTGGTATGTACTGAAGATCTTTATTCTTAACAACCAAAATACGCCTACATGCCACACAAACTTAAAAAAACATCGAACGCGTTTCAATAGCTAAGCTTATCATTAGCGTTGGAGTAGGACGAAATAAATAAATTATATATATATATATATATATATATATATATATATATATATATATATATATATAGTTACGATCGTCAACTTGATTTTGTCACATGGAAACACCTGTTTTTTCCTTTTCTGAATCTGCTTTGAATTCTGAGTAAATCTCATGTACCATGTCCTATACCTATAGTCAACAGACCTCAAGATATTTACGAAAAAAAATAAATATTGTCTTTAAAAACTACCAAGAACACTTGCAAAATAATCGTATGCAAGGTGATCCATAAACAATAGGTACATGCTTTCATTTCGTATTGAAAGAGAAAATCAGAAGAGAAGTGCGTGCTATAACTGCGAAGTGGTTGAAAACGTGCAAAGAGAGTTTTTGATTCATCGCCTTGGCTATTGTCAAGCCGCACATAGTACACATTTTGAACATTTGGTTTGATGTGTTGTGTTTTTTGAATAAATTGTTCCTTTTGATAGAAAACAAAGGCCGCCTTCCTTGATACGGTCTTAATTGTTGATACGTTCAATTGTAAATTCCTCGAAATCTGTTGACTTTAGGTATAAGACATGGTATACGAGATTTACTCAGAATTCAAAGCAGATTCCATTTGAATCTAGTTGGTGGTCGTAACTTATTTTTGGGCCACCCTATATACAAAATTTTACCACTAACAAAACCGCAGTCAAAAATAAAAATCGACGTGTCCAAACGTTTCTCCATAAACTAGACCGTTGAACTTTAAATCAATTTAGACATAACTGACTCACTGTGTGTGTTTATATATATATATATATATATATATATATATATATATATATATATATATATATATATATATATATATATATATATATAACAGTGCGTTCAATATAATCGGACGCACTCAATAACTCTTTTGTATTGCGTTTCACAAGAAAGTGTTTAAATAGTGTTTTATTCATTTACGAATACTCTATTAATTTAGATAATTTTTTAAGCTTCCGGTTTGACCGGAAGCGCACATAATTTTATTTTTTTAAATCACTGTATATATATTTTTGCATTGCCTATTTTTTTCTCAATACATACGTATAAAATCCTTATAGAGTTTTATAAAATAAAATTAGAGAAAAATGCCATCGAAAGTTTTTCAATTTTATTATATGGTTAGAAAAATTAAACAAAATCAGTTATAATTAGCGAATAAATTGTTCAAAGTTGCCACCATTCTGTTCTAGACATGTTTCTAATCGTCGCCTGAGTTATGGTTAGTTGCTTTTTTGATTTGCTGCGTAGTTAAATTAACACATGCAGCTGTAATTTTATTCTTTACGTCTATAACATTTAAAGGTGGATCGGCATACACCACTGTTTTTAAACGACCCCACAAGAGAAAGTCTAACGGTGTAAGATCCGGTGATCTCGCAGGCCATTCTACCGGGCCGTTAGTTCCTATCCATCGTTCATTGAACGTTTGGTTAAAAGATTCTTTTACTATCAACGCGTTGTGAGCTGGAGCTCCATCTTGCTGGAAATACAATTGTTGTCGCAGAAGCAGAGGAAACTCATCGAACATTGTTGGTAGCACGTTATCTAAAAATTCAAGATACCTATTGGCGTTTAGATTACCATCATAGAAATAAGGCCCTAGTAACTGGTTTCCAATTAAACCGCACCAAACATTAGTACCCCATACGGTTTGATGGTTAGTTTCCATTGACCAATGAGGATTTTCTTCAGACCAATAACGATTGTTTTGTTTATTAATAACTCAATTATTTGTAAACTTGGATTCATCTGTCCATAAAATATGATCTAAAAATAATGGATTGTGATCACATTGCTCAACTATCCATGCAATCAAAGTTAATCTCCGATCAGAGTCTTGAGGCCGCAAGTGTTGAACCAAATCGACTTTATACGGCAGCATTTTGAATTTTTTTAATGTCCTGTGAATTGAGCCAACTGATACACCTACTTCTTGTGCTACATGTCTAATAGACGACCGTGGATTTACTCTAAAATAACCCAATATTTGTACTTCAATATCTTCAGTCAAAACATTTCTTTGTTGTTCTAAATTCTGATAATTTACTCCTGGTAATGTTCCACGCATTGTAAGCGATTGTTCAATTTTTCGTATGTAACTTTCGGAAGGATGATATCTATTGGGATATCTTTGTGCATATAATTCTACCGCTCGTCGAGAATTACGTTTACATTCACCGAAAATTAACAACAGGTCAACTTTTTCACTGTTATTCATTTTAAACAATTATTTCGATTGAAATTAAATTAAACTTTTATCTGATTGTCAATTGCAATAAACGAAAAAACAATTGCGATGCGATTTTGTTGACGTACGCTGCCTACGGTTTTGTTTGATTCTTCTAATCGTATAATAAAATTGAAAAACTTTCGATGGCATTTTTCTCTAATTTTTTTTTATAAAACTCTATTAGAATTTTATACGTATGTATTGAGAAAAAAATAAGCAATGCAAAAATATATATAGTGTGATTTAAAAAAATAAAATTATGCTTAAAAAATTATCTAAACCAAGCACTTAATAGAGTGTTTGTAAATGAATAAAAAACTATTTAAACACTTTCTTGTGAAACGCAATACAAAAGAGTTATTGAGTGCGTCCGATTATATTGAACGCACTGTATATATATATATATATATATATATATATATATATATATATATATATATATATATATATATATATATATATATATATATATACCAGGATATCAACAATGATTGACTGAAAAAAAACTGCTTTTTACAGAATTTTTATCAAAAGTTTATTCCAAGTTTCCGGTGAAGTTAGGCACAAATATTTATTTCAACTTCGATTGACATTTCATAAACGTACATAGATTTTTCTATTATTCCTTTATCTACATTTGTATTACAATAAAATAGTTTTTTTTCAAAACTCTTTAGAAAATTAACCAGGACTTTCAAGGTAAGTTAATTCGTGTATTTTATGCATTATACAAAACATGCATGACTTGTATGTTTAAGTAACAAAATAAAAAGGATCTTAAAAACCAAAACATTAAATAAGTAAAGTTAGATTGACAACATTGTGCATATTTCAATATAAACAATTGTTACAGGTCTTTCTTATAGTACTTGCCATAAAGCAGTCAAACGTCAATTACACTGTCATTCGAATTGCTACCTTTAGATTTTCAAAAGCGTTTAGAATATTGCCAATGGTTCAACAATACCTTCAGATGACGAAATACTGAACTTAAGTTTCTTTATGGATGAAGCATAGTCCCATTTATCTGGTTATGTGATTTTATTTTTCTATTTTTAACTGTAATAATAAACATATACCTACTGTATTATGTACGTAAATATAATTAAATAAAGCTAAAATAAAAAAAATTAAGTGTTAATTCAAAATAATCGTAAATTACAATTTTTCAGGCAATTCGTCATTCACGAAAGTTTTTGTCATTTATGGTAGTATTTATTTTAATATCTGCATTTACTCCACTGGCCATAGCACAATTTTCATTTTAAGGATGCGGAACGGTAGTACTGTATATATATATATATATATATATATATATATATATATATATATATATATATATATAATTATATATATATATATATATCCCAACGTTCCAAAAAACTCCATAACTTTATTATTAGAGATAAAATAAATAAAAATTGAGAAAACATTAACTAAACGGATATCTGGAATAGCATAACTAAGGAATAGGAGTTTGATACAAAGGAATCATATTAAATAACAAAACAATAACATTTTTTTGAACATAATAAATACAAATTACCAAAATTAAGAGCGGTTGGTTAGACGCTATAAAAAACCATGATCAAATGGTCTAATAGAACCGATAGTATCATAATTTATTAATTATAATCAGTATCTGGTTCATCTTCGTCAGAGTCGTCAATACACGCTACTATATTATCTTCCAGAAAAGTTTTTTATAAAATCTCGGCCGGTCTCACAATTTTGTCTTGTAATCTGCCATTTGAAAGATAGTAAATTATAGCTGCAACGTGCGTACAACATCCTACTGTTCGATTTCCGTTCGGCAAAAACAACAATATCTCGGAATGCTTCCGTGTCCAATTGCATTTGGCGTATATTCTATGAAACAGTAGTAATACTTTTTATATTTATGCCGAGATGGTACGGAAACTTTTATTATATTGTTTGTCTGCAAATTGTAACCGACCTTCAGGTTGTTATGCTCATCCAAGATCTCAGCAAGGTACGATAAGGTTTGTTTTAAGTGATAGGTCCCCGTGAAAAGTATCACTAAATCCTTTCGTGCCAATTCTGGAAAGTCTAGAATATCTTGATAAAACTCCTGTTTCCGCCGGTTCCAATTATTTTTTTCCACTTCTTGCTTTAATGTATTTTGACATATGTATGTAGATTCCATTGTAGCAACTATCTCGCAATTATTTCAATATCATAGTCAAGCCGTTTCCCGAATTCATTATTGATAAATGAAGCAATTTTACTATAAGTCCCTGTTTTAGGCACTATTTTATTATCGAGTTTTAGATCTAGGAGGTGGAATTTCTCTTTTATGATTCCGTGGGCCGCTTCTACAACCCATCTCAATTTTGTTATGAACCGGGAATTGTTCGAGTCTTCGGTTGTCAATTGGAGTTGCTTACCCTTAAATGCCGGTATTAAAACTACTGTCAAACCAAACGGAACGACATCTCGGAACCCTATATCCAAAATCAGAATATCGCCCTTTTATAGAAAAGTCTTCATGGGATGTGATGATCTTAAGATGTCTTCGAGTATTGTTGCATCATTTTTGTTCGCTGTATAAGGCCCCGGTATATCCAATACGTATCCATTAATCGTACAAATTGTATATGGTTTACAAAGCGGAACTTTTTTTTGCATGGAGAACGATTTGCTTTGATATGCATTGCTAGAACTTTTTTCATGGCGAAATGTAGGCCCCATCACAAATAAGTATTAATTTGTCAGATAGCTGCAACTTTTTCGCTATGAGAGATGTTTGATTTTGGATAATATTTTCCCGAGAATTACTTTCAAAGCCGATTTTTTTGGCAGAATGTCTTTCTCAAAAGATTTCATTACCGATTTCTTTATATCCAAGATTTGTTGCGAATACTCAAGTCCAACTATGGAGGTAAGAATTACCAGTGCTGAGTTTGAAGAGAAAAACTATTAGGGCTTGTGTAACTTCTAACATCGGTATTTCCCATAGACGTTAACATATTCCGTAACTGTGTCACTTCGTATGAGAAACCCGTGAAAATTTGAAGACGTTCCTCTGAAAAATTAAAATCACCAAGTTGGCACATTAAAGTCCGGTCAGCTAAATTAGCCATTTTGTCCATAAAAAGACTGATTTCGGATACGCGCAAGAAACTATTTGTATTTTGGATTCAAAAAGCCGTAATCTCATTATTATAAAAACGATTTTTCAGTAAATGTTCTTGGCAGCATACATTTTTGAATGGAACGATCAGTCTCCTATCTGTAAATACTTGCAAATGGAACGGTAATGAGATTTTTAGTAGCTTTATAACCATAAATGAAACAGTACTTCTGGGTTGATATTACACGAGGAAAACTCAACTCTAAAAGCTCATTTTGATCGTTTGCATTATTTGAGTCTTTACATTGCAGAATGAATGTTGGATCTTCTGTTGAGGAATCAGTCTTTAAGTCGGATGATTGTGGAGTTAACTTGTTTTCGTCTCTGGGATATCAATTTTTTCAATCTTTTTCCTACAACAATCGCATACAACATCTCCAAGGCATATACTGGGATAAAAACTTGAGCTCTCAATATATCTTCACGCTTCTCGATGACCCATGTTCTTTTCACAATCAACTTATCAAAGTACTTTGGACAGGCACTTCTTGTTATTTTGCCGAATCGGACCAACAACTGACATGGCGAAAGAACAGCGGAATCAGTGCAGACTGAAATATCAATCGATTCACAATTACATATAATCAATTTATTGTCACATGTTATTATTTCACGAACTTTTTACTTCTACAAACGTGCAATGTGGTAATTGAATATTCATAATATGCATGTATCGTTAGTTTAAAATTATATTATGATTTTTCATCAAATAAAACATTTAATTTGAGAAAGGGAAAGTCTATAAGACATTTTGGGCGTCGATAGCTGCATGACAAAATACCTCTTATTAAGAGCCTGTCGGACAGATGCGGAACTAAGAGAAAACTGAAAACCTGGTATTACAAACGTTTCGAAGCAAAAATTAAAAAAATCACTCTTCCCGAGGTTCTCCTGATAATAATTTACCTCCACCTTCAAGGAGAAGTGATTTGGAGTTTTCCTGGCAGAAAAATCTTATTATCACCGAGTTTTTCATAAATAATAAGATTATTCCGGAAGGAAAACTCAGGAGAATCTCGCAAACAGCGACTATTTTGATTTTTGCCTTGAATCGTCTCCCATATAAGTTTTCCAGTTTTTTCCAAAAGATGGAATCACCTTAGTTACGCATCATTCCGACAGGCTCTAAAAACTGCTCCACCTGGGATGCTTAAGTATGTATTCAGATTAAAAAACTATGCCAAATTCTGACAACAAAGAAGCACAATTATGAACCGTAATGAACTAAGGAACACTCAGAATAAAAATGAGTAAATTGTAAAAACCATGTAAAATTTTGTATATATGGTCCAAACATTAGTTACGTTCGCCAACTTGATTTTGTCAAATGGAAACACCTGTTCCTTCCTTTTCAGAATCTGCTTTGAATTCTGAGTAAATCTCATGTACCATGTCCTATATCTATATAGTCAACAGATTTCAAGATGTTTACGAAAAAAAATAAATATTGTCTTTAAAAACTACCAAGAACACTTGCAAAATAATCGTATTCAAGGTGATCCATAAACAATAGGTACATGCTTTCATTTCGTATTGAAAGAGAAAATCAGAAGAGAAGTCCGTTCTATAACTACAGAAGTGGTTGAAAACGTGCAAAGAGAGTTTTTTATTCATCGCCTTGGCTATTGTCAAGCCGCAAATGGTACATTGAACATTTGGTTTGATATGTTGTGTTTTTTGAATAAATTGTTCCTTTTGATAGAAAACAAAGGCCGCCTTCCTTGATACAGTCTTAATTGTTGATACGTTCAATTGTAAATTCCTCGAGATCTATTGACTTTAGGTATAGGACATGGTATACGAGATTTACTCAGAATCCAAAGCAGATTCCATTTGAATCTAGTTGGTGGTCGTAACTTATTTTTCGGCCACCCTATATACAAAGTTTTACCACTAAAAAAATCGCAATCAAAAATAAAAATCGACATGTCCGAGCGTTTCTCCAAAAACTAGACCGTTGAACTTTAAATGAATTTAGACATAACTGTGTGATATATATATATATATATATATATATATATATATATATATATATATATATATATATATATATATATATATATATATACACCATGATATCAACAATGATTGACTGAAAAAACTGCTTTTTACAGAATTTTTATCAAAAGTTTATTCTAAGTTTCTGGTGAAGTTAGGCACAAATATTTATTTCAACTTAGATTGAAATTTCATAAACGTACATAGATTTTTGATTTTTCAATTATTCCTTTATCTACATTTGTATTACAATAAAATAGTTTTTTTCAAAACTCATTAGTAAATTAACCAGGACTTTCAAGGTAAGTTAATTCGTGTATTTTATGCATTATACAAAACATGCATGACTTGTATGATTAAGTAGCAAAATAAAAAGAATCTTAAAAACCAAAACATTAAATAAGTAATGTTAGATTGACAACATTGTGCATATTTCAATATAAGCAGTTGTTGCAGGTCTTTCTTATGGTACATGCCATAAATCAGTCAAACGTCAATTACATTGTCATCCTTACAAAATAATGGTTTTGCAAGAACCTTTAGATTTTCAATGGCGTTTAGAATATTGCCAATGGTTCAACAATAACTTGAGATGAGGAAATACTGTATTTAAGTTTCTTTATGGATGAAGCATAGTCCCATATATCTGGTTATGTGATTTTATTTTAACTGTAATAATAAACATATACCTACTGTATTATGTACGTAAATATAATTAAATAAAGCTAAATTAAAAAAAAATTAAGTGTTAATTCAAAATAATCGCAAATTACAATTTTTCAGGCAATACGTCATTCACGAAAGATTTTGTCATTTATGGTAGTATTTATTTTAATATCTGCATTTACGCCACTGGACATAGCACAATTTTCATTTTAAGGATGCGGAGCGGTAGTACTGTTTTATATACAGGGTGTCTCCGGATGGGGTTGCGCACTCTTGTAAACTTTTTTATTTTGGAGTTTTCGCCAAAATGTTATTCTTCATAAAAAGTTTTGCTTGGCCTGAAACTTATTTTTAACCCACCTTCGATTTTTAAAATCAAGTAGGCCTTTACAGTTGAGCAAAAACTATTTTCATTTTAGGTAAAGTACCTTTTCTGTTCATAGTATGCCAAAATCTTGTTAAAAAAGTTGTTCGGAATGAGAAGTTATGGCACTATGCAAATTTTCATGCTGATAGTCCTACTTTGATAAAATTCGAAAAGTTATTGAGTTATGTAAATTTTCGTCGCAAAATTAATAATAAAGATCTTTCTGCTATTGTCGACGCCATATTGATTATTATCAAAGTACGGTAGGTCAATTACTGCTATTTGAACGATATTATAAAATTGCGTAAACTTCGCATGATTTAATGGAAAATAGAACGAACTGTAGTAAACAATTGCAGTAACTGCATACATCATATCTAGGATATTTTATTCTTTAATACAAGATAACAAAAATTCTAAACATTGAAATTATTCCACGTAATATCCTCCTCTTAGTACACATTCTTCTATTCGGGTTCTAAATTCTAGGTAGGTCGATGAAAGCATTTCTTCATTCACACTAGCAACAGCTTCTATGATTTTTTGTTTTAAATTTTCCAAATCGTCTTCTAATTCGTTTGCGTAAACTTTTTCCTTTAGGTAGCCCCATAAGAAAAAGTCCAGTTGGGTTGAGGTCTGGAGATCTCGCCGGCCACTTTAGTGGACCAAAGCGTCCAATCCACCGATTAGGAAAATGCTCATTTAACCAGGCCCTAACTCTCAGTGTGGAATGTGCAGGACATCCGTCTTGTTGATAGAAAAGCTTTCCTCTGAACTCTAAACTCTCCTCTTGTAATTCGGTCATAACAAAGTTGTTCAAAAGCTCCAAGTATGTATTTTGGTTTCAAATATTCAAAAATAGGGACCAATGATTCAATTGTGGAGCATTCCGCATCAAACGTTTACTTTTTGAAACGCTGACTCCGGGTTCTGATACGAAAATTTGGACACAACGCCATTGGTCGAAAAGGTTGATTCGTCATCGTCACTGAACAGAATATTTCGATAGAATAATCTATGGTCCATTATTCTTTCACCCATAAGTAGACAGAATTCTAATCGATGGTCATCATCTCCGTCTTCTAGCTTATGGACAAACTTGGGTTTGAACAGATGAAAATTATTTTCAACTAAAATTCTCTGAATGTGTGACTTACTTATTCTCAAACTCTCTGACCTTTTTCGCAGTGATAATTTTGGTGCTTCTTGAACTGAATTAAGAATTACTAGTGTGGCAGCGTCCTCTTCGTCACATTGTCGTGGTAGTCTCTTGGTGTCCTTCACATCGCCAATTATATCAAATTTTTTAATAAGTTTTGTTGCTGCTTGCCTGCTTATATGCACGTCTGGATATTTTTCTTGAAATAGTTGTATTGAATATTTGTAGCTAGCATTTCCAATGTCATAACACTTTACTAAGTAGATACGCTGATCTAACGTTAACATTTTTGACGTGTGTGATGGTACATAAAATATGTAACTTGACTGTCGCAGTAAGGGATTTTGTTTGACAGTTGCTATCGAAATACAACTAGATTTTCGACTTGCATTATCAGGCAAAGCTCTTGAATTTGGAGTAGTCTCATTGTGGTAAAAAATATTTGATATGCTATTATCCTCAAATTTAAAATTAGCATAAATTTTCGTAAAATAATGGCGTATTATCAACAGACAAAGTACTTCACCTGAAACGAAATTGAAAATGAAGAATTTTATCAAAGTAGGACTATCATCCTGAAAATTTGCATATGACCATAGCTTCTCATTCGAACAACTTTTCTTAACAAGATTTTGGCATACTATGAACAGAAAAGGTACTTTACCCAAAATGAAAATAGTTTTTGCTCAACTGTAAAGGCCTACTTGATTTTAAAAATCGAAATTAGGCTAAAATAAGTTTCAGGCCAAGCAAAACTTTTTATGAAGAATAACATTTGGCCGAAAAATAAAAAGTTTACAAGAGTGCACAACCCCATCCGGGGACACCCTGTACATATATATATATATATATATATATATATATATATATATATATATATATATATATATATGTATGTATGTATGTATGTATATCCCAACATTACGAAAAAACTCCATAACTGTATTATTTGAGATAAAATAGATAAAAATTGAGAAAACATTAACTAAACGGATATCTGGAAAAGCATAACTAAGGAATGCGAGTTTGATTCAAAGATATAATATTAAATAACAAAACAATAACATTTTTTTGAACATAATAAATATAAATTATCAAAATTATGAGCGGTTGGTTAGACAATATAAAAATCATGATGAAATGGTCTAATAGAACCGCTGGTATTGCAATTTATTAATTATAATCAGTATCTGGTTCATCTTCGTCAGAGTCGTCAATACACGCTACTATATTATCTTCCAGAAAAGTTTTGGATAAAATCTCAGCCGGTCTTAGAATCTTGTCTTGATACCTGCCATACGAAAGATCGTAAATTATAGCTTCAACGTACGTGCAGCATCCTAGTGTTCGATTTCCGTTCGGGCCAAAACAACAATATCTCGAAATGCTTCCATGTCCATGTTTGGCGTATATTCTATGAAACAGTAGTAATACTTTTTATATTTATGCCGAGATGGTACGGAAACTTTTATTATATTGTTTGTCTGCAAATTGTAACCAACCTTCAGGTTGTTATGCTCATCCAAGATCTCAGCAAGGTACGATAAGGTTTGTTTTAATTGATAGGTCCCCGTGAAAAGTATCACTAAATCCTTTCGTGCCAATTCTGGAAAGTCTATAATATCTTGATAAAACTCCGTTTCCGCCGGTTACAATTATTTTTTCCACTTCTTGCTTTAATGTGTTTTGACATGTGTATGTAGATTCCAATGCAGCAACTATCTCGCAATTATTTCAATATCATAGTCAAGCCGTTTCCCGAATTCATTATTGATAAATGAAGCAATTTTACTATAGGTCCCTGTTTTAGGCACCATTTTATTATCGAGTTTTAGATCTAGAAGGTGGAATTTCTCTTTATGATTCCGTGGACCACTTCCATCTCAATTTTGTTATGAACCGGGAATTGTTTGAGTCTTCGGTTGTCAATTGGAGTTGCTTACCCTTAAATGCGGGTATTAAAACTACTGTCAAACCAAACGGAACGACATCTCGGAACCCTATATCCAAAATCAGAATATCACCCTTTTGCAAAAAGTCTTCATGGTATGTGATGATCTTACGATGTCTTCGAGTATTATTGCATCATTTTTGTTCGCTGCTGGATATACCGGGATATCCAACACGTGTTCATTCGTCGTACAAATTGTAAATGGTTTACAAAGCGGAACTTTTCTTTGATATGCATTGTTAGAACTTTTTTCATGGCGAATGTAGATCCCATCACAAATAAGTATTAATTTCTCAGAACTTTTTCGCCATGACATATGTTTGATTTCGGATAATATTTTCTCGAGAATTATTTTAAAAACCGATTTTTTTTGGTAGAATGTCTTTCTCAAAAGATTTCATTACCGATTTTTTTATATCCGAGATTTGTTGCGAATACTCCAGTCCAAGTATGGAGGTAAGTAGTAGGTAAGAATTACCAGTGCTGAGTTTGAAGAGAAAAACTATTAGGGCTTGTGTAACTTCTAACATCGGTATTTCCATAGACGTTAACATATTCCGTAACTGTGTCACTTGTTCCTATGAGAAACCCGTGAAAGTTTGAAGACGTTCCTCTGAAAAATTAAAATCAGCAAGTTAGCACATTAAAATCCGGTCAGCTAAATTAGCCATTTTGTCCATAAGAAGACGGATTTCGGATACGCGCAAGAAACTGTATTTTGGATTCAAAAGCCGTAATCTCATTATTATAAAACGATTTTTCAGTAAATGTTCTTGGCAGCATACATTTTTGAATGGAACGATCAGTCTCCTATCTGTAAATACTTGCAAATGGAACGGTAATGAGATTTTTAGTAGCTTTATAACCATAAATGAAACAGTACTTCTGGGTTGATATTACACGAGGAAAACTCAACTCTAAAAGCTCATTTTGATCGTTTGCATTATTTGAGTCTACATTGCAGAATGAATGTTGGATCTTCTGTTGAGGAATCAGTCTTTAAGTCGGATGATTTTGGAGTTAACTTGTTGCCGTCTCTGCAATATAAATTTTTGAATCTTTTTCCTACAACAATCGCATACAACATCTCCAAGGCATATACTGGGATAAAAACTTGAGCTCTCAATATATCTTCACGCTTCGCGATGACCCATGTTCTTTTCACAATCAACTTATCAAAGTACTTTGGACAGGCAGCACACTTCTTGTTATTTTGCCGAATCGGACCAACAGCTGACATGGCGAAAGAACAGCGGAATCAGTGCAGACTGAAATATCAATCGATTCACAATTACATATAATCAATTTCTTGTCACATGTTATTATTTCACGAACTTTTACTTCTACAAACGTGCAATGTGGTAATGGAATATTCATATTATGCATGTATTGTTAGTTTAAAATTATATTACGATTTTCATCAAATAAAACATTTAATTTGAGCAAGAGAAAGTCTATAAGACATTTTGGGCATTGATAGCCGCATGACTAAGTGTCTCTTATTAAGAGCCTGTCGGACAGATGCGGCACAAAGAGAAAAGTGAAAAACTGGTATTCGAAGCAAAAATTTAAAAAATCACTCCTTCCGAGGTTCTCCTGATAATAATTTACCCCCACCTTCTAGAAGAATTTATTTGGAGTTTTCCTGGCAGAAAAACATTACCGCCGAGTTTTTCAAAAATAATAAGATTATTCCGGAAGGAAAACTCAGGAAAATCTCGGAAAGAGCGACTATTTTGATTTCTGCGTTGAACCGTCTCCCATATAAGTTTTCCATTTTTTCCAAGAGATGGAGTCACCATCATTCCAACAGGCTCTTAAGCAGTAACTGCTCCACCTGGGATGCTTAAGTATGTATTCAGATTGGGAAAAACTATGCCAAATTCTGACAACTAAGAGTAAGCACAATTATACAGAACCGTAATGAACTAAGGAACACTCAGAATAAAAATGAGTAAATTGTAGAAAACCATGTAAAATAATGAGGAACTATCACAAACTGTAGGCACTATTGAATACCATGGAAAACTATTACAATCTATAATCGTATCCAGTAAAAAATGATAGTTTACGATGAGTATACCACACATAACCATGGTAAACTATAGTGGGTACTGATAAAATGAATAATTCTGAGAAAAATTTAGAAAACCATAACAAACTATGGCAAATTATAATGACCTATGACAAACTATGTCAATTTATGATAGTTTATGGTGGTTCTCCACAATCTGGAATGAGCACAAATGTCTTCGGACTTCGTCGTACAACGGGAAAAATGTATTAAGTGTTCATCTCATTATTTTATGAGCTTGTATTCCCCCTAATTATTGTAATTAGTGAAAAAGCTCAACAAGCATGCTGGAATGTCATATATGATCAATAATATCAAGATGTTTAATGGTGTGGCAGTTGTAAATGTTGAAAAACTTGAGTGAAAAGGTAACAGAAATCTGGGTTATATTACGGTGATATATTGAGTAAAATGGCCAAGGGGAGGATTTTAATTTTTTTAGTCCTTTTATACCACTTAAAATAATTTTTGCGATGCACCATCAAAAAGAAAATTAAAACCGCTGAAAAAAATTTTTCTTTTTTTGTATCTCTTTAACACGTGAAAATGTCAACTTTTGCTCGAGAAATCGCTAAAATACTGAAAAACTGATTTTTGGCCATTGCGGCCTCTAGCGACGACCTTGAGAACTAAAACTTGGGTCGATTGATCTCCTGTTGATACCGAGTCGAATGATCTATGTCAAAGGTATATTCAGGAAGGGAGACTTTATATATTCTTATCCAGCTATGCCCTTTGTGTCCTTGACATTCAATATGTTAGAGCGAGATCTTCTATCCTTTACAAAAACGCGCATGCGTCAATTTTTATATTTTACCAGGAAATATTAGGATTTATGTTTAGATATTGCACTGGTTTAAATACTTTACCTTATTCTTTAAATAAATGTTCTTACATTATTATTTGGGCTTTTAGGCATGATATAAAATAAAGTCCTTTTTTTTCTTATGTTAGTTAACATAAATTAAAAAGCAATCTTCAAAAGTGTTATAATTCGGTAAACGACGAATTTTGTAATGTAAAACATGTTTAATACAATTGAATCGTTTATTTCAAAAACCACTTGCCAATTTTTTGCAAATTTGAGTTTTCATTATAAATCGCATAATTTTTTACGTAAAAAAACAAAAGCCCATAAAAAGTAATGATCCAATTTGGTTTCAATTGCAGTATTTTTTATGGAACATTTTTTTGCGCTCTATTGAAAAATTAACTATTTTGACTTGAGTGTTATTTCAAATAAATGATTCAATTGCTGTTTCTTCCACTTTGGCCACTAAAGTAAATACAGTTTTTTGTTTGTATTTAGTATAGGAGGAACATTTTTTACAATTGAAAGTACTTGTTTACTAAAAAAATTAAAACACAATTATCCATGTTTTTATTCAGAAAAAAATTAAGATAATTATGCTTAACCACCAAGTACTAATTTTTAACTAACTTAACAAATTTTATACCTACATATTGTACAATAATTCCACTACTGATTTTTAAATATTAACTTTGTATACTTTTGTTGTATAAATTGGGAACTATTAGGTACATGAATTTCTTGTTTCGTGATGTAATCTTAACTTTACATAGATTTCAACAATAGATTTAATTAAATAAACTTTGTGATTTTTCTACAAGTCTTGTTCCTTTATGTGAACGTTCATTTCGTTCAATCTCAAATAAATTGTATAGCAGAAAATATGCTTTTATTATTAAAGTCTTTTATATTTTTTTTAACAAAAAGGTGATTTTTGAATTGTTTTATGACCATTTCAGTTTTTAAACAAAATGTTATTACAACTTTACTGGGTTGTTGTAACATTCCCGTTTTTTAAGAAATTAATAATGAATCAAAATTTTTATGAATTAAAAGTGTTTTTACATACAGAACATACACCAAGTTTGATTAACGTATAAACAACAAAACCACTTATACATGGTGATTCTTTGGGAGTTCTAATTAGACGTTTTAGAGAAACTTGAAATAATTAAAATCTGAAAATTTGGGCTATGGGGTTTTCGGATATGCCCAGTTGATCTAAAATATTTAGTCTTCTACCACTTCCGGTTATATCGGAAGTTGGCTAAAACTTCCTTATTTTAAATAGAACACCCTGTATATTATTACGTATTTTGATAAAGCTACCTTTGAGGATTCTCTCAATATACGGTTTTGCTACCTTATACCGAGTGTTTTACAAGATATGACCAATTTTAATACGAAACAGTGTCCGGTTTGACACACTGTATCTTTATAAATAATCAAAAGGGAAACAATCT
The DNA here is from genome assembly GCA_036346205.1 of Vesta saturnalis. Taxonomy (NCBI): domain Eukaryota; kingdom Metazoa; phylum Arthropoda; class Insecta; order Coleoptera; family Lampyridae; genus Vesta; species Vesta saturnalis. The sequence goes on from JARFJB010002135.1 coordinate 248,271, forward strand.
GGTTGGTAAAAATTTATTTAGTATCATCTATTTTAATAAAACTAACATTTTGTGAATAAAATAATTTTTAATGTACGAGGTGATTCAAAACGCGTATTAAAACATTTCTCAACTTTCTTAAATGGATCACCCTGTATTTTATAACGTTATTAGAAAGCGCTTTAACTGTTCTTTAAGTTTCATTAACCACTCCCTATACCTAAATCGAACGTTTATTGGGGTATTTAGTTTTATAGCATTAAAACATCAAAGAAATCAAAATGTAAAATTTAAAAAAATATGTATAAAATCAAATTTAACATTTAAAGTAAATGGTCAAAAACATCTCCTTGTTGCTGCTTTGAAGTATGGAAGTCATTGTTGCTTGTCTAATCTGCACTGGTGTTAGTGACACAAATGCATTCCGAACCCTTTCTATAGTGTCTTGATTGGTTGTTACAGGATTCTCGTAAACTTTATTTTTTATAAATCCCCAAATGAAAAAGTCTAAGGGGGTCAAATCAGGAGAACGTGGAGGCCACAGATATGGACCTTTATTTGCTATCCACCTTCCATCAAACATTTCGTCCAGACATCGGCCAACGGCTCTGGTACTGTGCGGTGTCGCGCCGTCTTGTTGGTACCATGCTTGATTTCTCTCTATCGCTGGCAAATTGACCAAATTTGGTTGAACCAAATTTCTTAAAATTTCCAAATACCGTTGTCCAGTAAGGTTTTCGTCGTAGAAGTGGACACATAAAATTCGATCACCTTAAACAATTATCAAAAGACTAAAGACAAAGATCTAGGATTTAAGCACCTGCCTTTTACCCTATTTTAAATTTTATGTCTACCTACCTTTTACTGCACAAAACACGTTAAAGGACCATCTTTCTTGAAATGCTCTTGCCCTTTTTAGATGGGGATTTTCGGTTGCCCAGTAGTGACAATTATGCCTGTTGAACATGCCATTATTCGTAAATTTTGCCTCGTCAACCCAAATGATACTACTTAAAAAATCTTCATCCCCATCTTTCTGCATAATAAGCCATTCACAAAAGTTAATCCTTTTTTCTAAATCTGTATTATTTAGGGAATGTACAGTGGTGTAGGAATAAGGTCTCCACTTATGTTTTTTTTAAATTCTTTGAATTGTTGAAAATGACAATCGCAAATGACGCGTTACATCTCGTATGGAAACATTCGGATATGCAGTTAGAAATGCCAAAACGTTTACCTCATTATCTTCATTATAGACTATCGGCTTATCTCTAATAGTTTGTGCTCTAAATGATCCATACTCTTGCAAATTATTCATAACGGCATCAATGGTTTTATTGGAGGAGGTTCTGGCTGCGATTTTGTGGCATTCTCCGTGAATTAGTAATAAATTAATGAAATCTTCATTAGTGCATCCTGATTTGGCCATTATCCTTAACTATACTTTAAATCTTAAACTTTCTACAATAGGAAAAATGTTAACTTGTTTATCTATCTAGAATTTTAGACGCAAACTGAGAACTGTCAACTAAAATTTTCACGGCACACTATACAATAATATCAAAATCATAATACAAATCATTATTCCATACATTAAAAGCTAAATACCCCAATAACGTTTCTAATAACGTTATAAAATACAGGGTGATCCATTTAAGAAAGTTGAGAAATGTTTTAGTACGCGTTTTGAATCACCTCGTACATTAAAAATTATTTTATCCACAAAATGTTAAAGTTTTATCAAAATAGATGATAGGTACTAAAGAAATTTTTACCAACCAGATTGTTTCCCTTTTATTATTTATAAAGATACAGTGTGTCAAACCGGACACTGTTTCGTACTAAAATTGGTCATATTTCGTAAAACACTCGGTATAAGGTACCGAGAATCCTCAAAGGTAGCTTTATCGAAATACGTAATAATATACAGGGTGTTCTATTTCAAATAAGGAAGTTTTAGCCAACTTCCGGTATAACCGGAAGTGGTAGAAGACTGAATATTTTAGATCAACTGGGCATATCTGAAAACCCATACCCCAAATTTTCAGATTTTAATTATGTCAAATTTCTCTAAAACGTCTAATTAGAACTCCCAAAGAATCACCCTGTATATTTGACAACATCTTCGACCTATTGAGATAATCCCCACATACATTTTATATAATCGTGGTCAAATAAATTGGACACAAAATCTGTTTCATCAATAAAATGTTTGTTTTATAAGCTGAAGACACATGAAGTATTAGACAATTTCCATGCTCTGAAGATTGTACTTCATGTCTAACCAATAAGCGTTTGTACGCAGCTTGAAATTGTCTAGCATCAGGATTATTGTTGCAACCGTCTCTATTTCTCAAAGCACTGAAAAATGCCTCCAAATTATCTTGATTTAGTTTATACGTTAAACGGTACTTCATTCCATTCTTTTTAACAATTTCATAAAATTTGAATAAATTTCTTAGACAAAATATAAACCCAACAAATCCTGTTTTTCAAGGCAAATCGATAAGCAGGCGACCATTACTATCCTTTAAACCTTTAATGTATTGTTCAAATCTCTGTAATTCACATTTTAAAAAATGCAGTGTGTTGTCCAAAAGAGGTGTGTTTGTTATATTTGTTTTTCATAGAAAACGATTACGACAATTTAAAATGTCAAAAATGTTATTAAATATAGGCTATAGCCCCAAATTCTGCAGTTTCTTCACAATTACAAAATCCAGGTATACTGAAAACATTTACAAATTTTAATGCAGAACTCACACTTTCACTCAATGTTTTGGCTGCTAATTTAACATGCATTTTGTTGTCTTCATATTTAATGTGCTTTTTAGTTAATTTTATTGCTGCTCGTAACCCTTCCTTTTCTTGAAGTTCTAAAAGTATGTTTTTCCAATAAACTTCTTTATTAGTACTGTAAAACTGGTCTGTAACGAAACAATTTTTAGTACTAGAAATTGTTGTAATTTTTATTCGTCAAATTCAAACACATTACTAATTAGATACTAAAGAAAATAGAAAAGAGTATAAGAAGTGGCCCTGTTTAATGCTGTACACAGTACGCTATATAAAAATAAACATAGTCAAAACAGTGCTCTAGAATCAATCTGCAATTGATTAAAAGTTGTTAAGCCAGCAATTACAATAAACGAAATAAAAACCAAGTTTGCGAATTTAAAGACAACATGATGGAGCACAAAAAATACAAAGAAAGTATTAAAAACGGAGCCGGACTTATGAAGTAAGTAAATTCTGTTTTTACTTTGCAAAATAACTATTTTAATTTAGATATATATACCCACTTTATGGTATTACACCGATCTAACGTTTATTGTGGAACATATTAGGTAAGAACGTCTATCGATTCCATTAATGTTGATTGGGAAGACGGAAGTGAAAATGCATGCAGCGTAGCTGCCGATGACTTGGTATCACTAACTGATTCGGTATGTTGACTAATGATTCAATTACCTCTGCTAAAGAACACCTACTTTTTAAGGATACTACAATATTATGGAAAGGAATGATACAGGATTTGGAAAAGGCAAACACAAATCGTAAAGGAATTAAACTATGTTGCAGAAAAATGAAATTAATTTCTAATACGGAAGTAAAATTAGATGTTGAACGTGAAATAAATGAAATATTGTATAAAGCCATAAAACAATGTATTAGCAATAAGTAAAACTTTCATTTTGCCTGTATATACATTAGGTATACTAATATTTGTGTACATAATTATAAATTATGCAACGTAATTGCGTTTTCTTGCCAGTCTACTTGTCCAACAGTATTAAAATATTCTACGAACTCATCTCGAATGAACCTTGCTTCAATTGAACTTCTGTTGCCACCTTGTGTTTCTATGTTATCTAAAGTTATATTGCATTCTTCTAGTAGAACATCCAAATGTCTTTTGTCCTTCAAAACAAAATTGTGCAAGGCTATACAAGTTATAGTAATTTTTTCTACTTTGGCTACACTTAAGTTTAATAGATTTAATAAAATTCTAAATCTATTGCATAATATGCCAAATGAGTTTTCAATAATTCTCATAGCTCGTGATAGCCTGTAATTGAATATGCAAGTCATGATCAAGTCCTCTCAGTGAATAAGGTTTTAGCACATGCTTTGATAATGCAAATGCATCATCGGCAATGATTACATAGGGTACTTTCTTAAACCTCCCTGCTAAAGCTTTTTCATCAGGAAAATTCAATTTATTTGTCTGAATAGCTGTGGATAACTCGCATGCCTGGAACACACCTCCATCACGTATTAGACCGTTAACCCCAATATTAAAATATGTAAATCGATAGTGAGCATCAGCTCCCAGACAATGTGGAAAGTTCCACAGATTATTAAAATCATCTGCAATCTGTAGCCACTCATCAGCAGTAGTTGGCATCTGAAAATATTAGACAACTTTTAGTTGGAAACTTATATAATTTCACGTATGCGAGTCTGGTACACCAATGATCTATAAGTTCCCCGGTTGCAAGGTACCGAAGAGTGACTGCTATCAGAAACATCAAAATAAAATATAATATCCCCATTTTTCAATTGAGTTTACTGTAATACCTATTTTTAGGAGACACTGTGTTTTGCATTAACGTAATTTGTTTGACAATATCTCCTTCTATGCAGGAGAAAAGATAATCAAATTGATAACATTTCATTCTTAGAAAATTCTTATAAGAGATGGGATCCTAACATTTTAATTCAGTATCTAATAATTGCAATATTCCCCGCTGGTTTCGCTTATTTAACCACCGTCTTTTAACACTAAGTCTTTTTGTTTTCTATTGGCCAGAAGAGTCATCCTGAACAAATCGACGAACTTGATGTCGTACTCTGAGCGTACGCTTTTCAACATAGTGTTCAAAATTGCATTTACGATTCAAACAGATATTCTAATTAATAAACTAACTAAAGTACCAACTATTTACTAAAACTTAAGTGCAATTTCTAGTATGAACAATTGTACTAAAAATTGTTTCGTTACAGACCAGTTTTAAGTAAAATTCCTTTAGCACCAAAGACCAAAAGCATTGCGCACTAATTTTAGCATGTGACATGAATAAAAAAATATATATATTGGTTCATTAGTTGCTGGGTCAATAAAATAAGGTTTAACATTGTGACTCATTATATCTAAATTAGCAACTAAATACGTGCACATTGATTTGTTGACAACAGCACCATCAAATGTTATAAAAAATACTTTTATTCCGGTTTTTGTAATAAATGTAAACAATTTTCTACAAGTTGATGTGTTAACAGCAGCACCATGAAACATTACAGAAAATACTTTTATTCCGGTTTCTTGTAATAAATGTAAACAATTTTCTACAAGTCGTGTGCTAGAAAGTACCATATTGGTATTTTCCAACAACCATTCAAACAAACTAGCATGAATACTAATGCACTTTTAGCTGGAGGTAAATTTTCAGTCAGTACTGACACCATGCAATCCCAAATCAACGTGACCATGAAATTTATGCCCATCAAAAGATATTTTTTGACGAATATGCACTTTGCCTATTACTATATTACAAATAATATTAGCACTACTATTTCTACTTTTCATTTTAATGCATGAAACACTTCTTTTGTAAATCCATGACTTCCGTCTGCAACAGAATTGGCAAATAAAATCGAAAGAGTCGCTAACTGGCGGCGGACCACAGAAGTAGAGAAACGGTGACCAACTTTTTTATGTCATAAATTGTATAAAAATTTGAAAGGTAGCTGTGTGAAAAGTTAGGCTGCAAGTATGTCTAAAGTCAAGAATAATTCGCGGAAAATCTGTAGTGTTCCACAATGTAGCACATACAAGAGCGAAAATGTTAGTTTGCATAAATTTCCAAATTGTTATGCTTTATGTAAAACTTGGAAGAATGTTCTGCGAATTGGTAAACCAATATCCAAATTTGTGTTGGTTTGTTCTCTTCATTTTACTGATGATGATTTTCACCCAGGTATGTATTGGAATACATAAGTTTATTTCGAGGTTATGAATAGTCATTTATGCTTTGTTTTTATATCTAGAAACTCCATTAAAACGAAAAAAACCCTCACGTAATATACCTGTTAGAAGGTATGAGAGACAGCGACATCTCAAACCGGATGAAAGGGCTATCAGAAGTAGAAAACGTAACACTAAGAAAATGTTGATGTATGTTAAGAAACACTACGTTTATATATAATTTAATTCTATACTTTCATTAGTTTAATTGAATTTTATGATACTTTGCTTATATATAATGTTTCCTCATCCAGGTACGAAGACGAACATCCAAGAGAAAATTTATTGGAGCCAAATGGAAGCTGAAAATCCACCCTTAAATTGTGCACAGCAGAGTGTAGTTAAAGTTTATGAAGGTAAAGCAATTCAAGTAAATACTTTTATGCAAACTAAAAACAGCATCATTTTTATGTAATTACATCAGATTCAAATGGTGGCATGTACAGGAATCAATTGTAAACTTTTCAGTGCAATTCAAGAATGTGTAAATAACATTATTAGCCCTAAAATAGATCTTAACCTTGATTCAAAGTTGCTATTGACACATTAAATTAAAATTAAACTTAGTGAGTATTATCAGTGTTTTTAATAAAAGTGAACCAACAGCAAAGGTCTATTTTCACGAAATGGTACTATTTTAAAAGAAGCTTTAAAACTGCAATTTATTGGCCAAGTCTCAAAGAAAATTTAAAGAATATGCCAACATGCTTTGCCAAGTATAGAAAAAACGTGTTATTCTTGACTGCACAGAAATTTCTGTTCAACGAGCAAAATGTTTAAAATGTAGAACAAGTTATTCATACTATAAAAGTATGCATACTATAAAGTATTTGATAGGTATAACACCAGTGGGAACAATTAGTTACGTTAGTCCAGGATACGGTGGTCGTACATCCGATAAAGCAATTTTAATAATGAAAATTTTATTAGTTTATTGGAACCATATTTTGATGAAGTGATGGTAGATAAGGATTTGCTATAGAGGAAGACTGTTTGGCTCAAGGGATCCACCTCATCAGACCTCCATTTCTTAGCAAACAATCACAATTTTCAAAACATGATGCCGAGGCAACTGCTGAAATTGCAAGGCACGAGTTCATGTTGAGCGTGCAATACAGAGGATGAAAACCTTTAAAATTTTAAGCGAAAAAATTTATTGGCATTTATTAAGCTATATTGATAAAATTGCTATAATTATTAGTGCTTTTGTAAATTTATCCAATTCTATCTTGGATGACAATAAGTTTTAAGAAAATGCATGCTAATGTTACATTTGAATACTATTTGGTTGGCTTCAGCCAATACCTTAGCCACAATCATTTGGGTTCAAAAGAAAATAAATATGTTCTTCTACTCCTAATACCATAATATTTTGACTTTATTACATAGATATATAATAATTATAAATTTTTTGCATTTTTACATTGTTGTTCTGCAATTGGTAATATATACGAAAAATATACATCATTCAAAACAGGCAACGTTTTTATATAATCTTCATTAAATACTTCTTCTATAATTATAATAGTATGGTCATAAGATGAATAAATAATAAAGTGGCATTTTGACAAATTCAATATAAACATATTTAGTTGACATTGTGCATAATATGTATGATTTTGTTTCAAACTATTTACACCATTTAGAAAAGTTAAATAATTTAATGACCCTACAATCGCAACAGCAGTTTTATTTTTCCCAGATATGGGTGACTTAATTTCTATTAAAACATCAGATGCAATTCCATCAGGACTGCAGGCTAACCATGGCAATAATGGATGAACAACTAATCCACATTTTAATATTCGCATTCCTGTATATTTGTTGTAGTAATCTCTTGCTTGTTCCTCTTGTGCAATGCCATAATGGGTATTTTCATTACCATGGAAATTTGGATTAAGTAAAGCAGAACATTTTTTCTTCCAATCTGGTGATTTATTTTTATTGTATGTAAATAATCTGTAGCTTGATGTGCCAGTTATACGATACTTCCGTTCACTTTTCCATTTCCAATTATCTTGTCCCAAAGTCTGTGTATCTTTGCACTGACTTTCATCATGTGCCACATATTTTTGATAAAATTTTGTAATTTGAGTCTTAAATTCAAAACTTTTGACTAAATTATTTGCCATTAGTTTTGAATAAATGTCATTTGCAGAAACATATTCACCAGGAGTTTGCATTGTATGACTTGTCAGAAAAATATTTTTAACATTTTCCTGGGTTCGGCCAGTCTTTAATTTTCCAAGAGCCGCATTAAGATTATCTATAGAAAAAGGTAGATGAGTTATATAATAGGTAAATAGGTTAGTTATATAATAGGTAAACCACAGACAATAAATAACGGTAATGATAATGTGATGTACATCCAGAATTAACTTCATCATTACTAAATATACTGTTACACTTTGCTTAAGTAAGTAATAACTGTAATATACTTACTTTGTTGTAGAATCTTAAAACTTCTATCAACTTCTTCGGCAGTTACTATTTGTTTTGGTCGTAGAACATGACAATATTCTCTTATACGAATTGGTTTCCTATACTGCTCTTGAATCATTCTTCTACTATCTTTGCCCCATTGCTGCTCCATATCGGTACATGTTAGAATGTTGACCTCATTTCTAGAAATTTAGAATAGATAATAAGCAAACACAGTTAATAGCCAAATATATCTTACCTGTTAACAAATAACAAGACAGCAACTATATGCTTACACATACCACCAGCACCAGGCACATCTCCAGTTTGTGGGATTTTTATGGTGCAATATATTAACTAAATGGGGACATGCATTGGTGGAGGATGATTGCAATACATACGCATAAATAGTTTTATTTGCGTCACTTTCATGTCCTAATTTAATGCCACATCTAACAACATGCCCAGCTTTAAACACCTCCTCGCCTTCTTTAAGTGGTCTTTTCCTATTGCCAATATATCCAAAAATATCACACACACTTACGTCTACCATTTCATTTGACATTTTATCAAATTTCAATTATTTTACCAGATGAAATTCAAACAGAAAAATGGCGATACAAGTTAACCAACGTTCAAATTATTTGTTGATCACCGCCATATTGAATATTAAACCGCGCCATCTAGATTCGATTTTATTTGCCATCACTTTCTTGCGGAATGCGGAATTAAACGTTTGGTATTTTGATGATGCTTCTTTAACAGACAACCCGACTACAGTACTTGAAGACTTTATTTAATTAATATCTCTTTTTCCTTAGAGAAAGGCTTGTTTTTAAACAATTAAAATTCTGAGCTTTTTTGGCTCAGGGATCATCAATGAAAACATTACTCAGGTATCAGGGTTGTTGGTGAAAATAATTTAGAAATTCTTAGATCTATTTTTAAAACTTTTTATCCAAAATGCTTTAACAAAAAAGCTACATCTGGATCTTTTGTTAGACAGATTGTCGGCAATTCTCACATACGGCATAATCTTGCTTCATGTCTGCCTTATTTAATTTTTCTCACCGCTTTATGGAAATTTGCGGACCTTGTGGATATTCTGAACGATATTGAATGTTGCCAAGAATCTTTACCTATTAAGAATAATGGAACTGCTTCTAGAGGTATCACCGACGTTGCTCTTCCTTGTTTCTTCAGCTCGCTCTCCGGTGCTCAGATCTTGCGTCAAATGTTTTACTTTTATAGACAGTCAATTTTCTATCCACTCTTTATTGATGGAGCTCTTGACGCTTGGAGTTCCCAATTCCGTTGGAATTCGATCAATATTAATAGAATAATAACGTAATACTTCTTGCAGTGAAATCGTCTTTTTCTGGTGCATGGTTACAACGTATTCCTTCTGTGAATATTGGTCCGTTGTTAGATAGTCAATATTTTAAATCTTGTGTTGCTCTACAATTAGGCCTCAATAGGTTCCAAACTCACAAGTGTGTGTGTGTGCGACAATAATAAAACTGATTTGATAAATAAATATTAAATGACATTGAAATAACTATAACTCGAAAAGCTAAAAAAAAAAAATAAATAAATGAAATAAATAAAATAAATAAACAAAATAAAAATAAAAAATAAATAAATAATAATTGAATCGTTTGATCGCTAATAAATACCAGCAAGTCTGGCGAGGGGCGCAAAACCAGGAATCGCGTATAGAGCAGTATGGTTGAAACGCGTGGTGTGATTGGAAGGTAGGTAAGAAAGGAAAACAAAATGTACATGTATATGTACATTTTGAGATTCATACAGTAAGTATACGATCTATTATTTATATCTATCTATTATGTCGTGACAGTAGACATAACTGTCCGGTAGTAGGACAATACCGTTAGTAGGGAATGCTACATCGTCCGGAGCACGATTTGGCCAGTAACCGGTCTGCTCGCTAGGGTATTACTCAATAAAACAATACAATTGCCTCGGATCGACCTGGCTACAAGGGGCGGTCAAGGTCGAAACAGACAGGCCCCGTTGCTGACGACTGTGCAAGGAATGAATGGCGAGTCGGTACGTGGAATGTTAGAGGCATGCATGGTAAATAATTTGAAATTTCGAATGTAATGTATGAAAGACACCTTGATATTCTGTGTGTATCGGAGACAAAGCGCAAAGGAAAGGATGCTGTGGAGATGGAGGATGGCAGCCTGGCACTATGCTTAGGAGTTGAGACGGAAGTGCATGGCGCAAAAGGAGTTGGGGTGATCATAAGTGAAAGAGCGAAAAGATGTGTTAAACAGTACGAATTGGTATCTCCCCGGGTAATATGGGTCAGAATGAAAGTGGAGTTTCGAAGACTTTTTCTTATTGCATGTATGCACCGGTGAATGGAGAAAGAGACCAGGAGCGTGAGAACTTCTGGAATGAAGTGGAGAACGTGTTGAACGTATGCAAGCCAAACGAAAGAGTGATTATATTGGGGATATGAACGGATGGGTGGGTGTACAGAGAGAACATAGTGAACGCGTTCTAGGAAAGTTGGAGACCAAAGAATCAATGAGAATGGTGAACACCTGCTGAACATCTGTGTGAGAGAAGCCTGTTTGTATCCAATACGTGGTTTAAACATAAAATGTGCATATGTATACATGGCAAAGAGGTGAATCTAAAAGTATGATAGACTTGATAGTGTATGATGAACGGCTTAGAAACCTGGTGAAAGACACAAAAGTAATGCGCGGAGCGGAGTGTGGATCGAACCACTTTTTGGTTGTATCGAGAGTGTGTTTAGGGCAAAAGTGGGTGTGGAGAAGGAAAGCAAACGTAGTGCGAACGTCCAGAATTAGGGTTGACAAACTAGTGGATAATGGTGCGAGAATGAAATACGCAGATGCTGTGAATGAAGCAGTGTGGAACGAACAAATAAAAGACACTGGTTGAAAGTGCATGGATAAGCTTGAAAAACTCTGTTGTCAATTGTGCCGTGCCAATATGTGGAAGAGTGATTGTAGGTAGACAGAAAAAATGTGCTTGGTGGAATGAGTCGATAAAAAAGGCAGTAAGTAAGAAAAAAGATGCGTACATGGCAATGATTGCTGCAAAAAATGAGACTGAGAAGAAAAGATTGTATCAGGTGTACAGATTAAGAAACAAAGAAGCGAAGGAGGCAGTGAGAATAAGTAAAGAGGAAGTGATGGCTGTGGAAGGAGAGAAAATGCAGAATGATTTTGAGGAAACAAAAACTCTTCTGGAAATGGGTCAAAAATACAAAACGTGGCCCAAAACAGAACGCTGCAGGAGTGATGAATGATAAAACGAAATAGTATGGGACGATTGTGAAGTGATGAAATGCTGGCAAGATATTTCGGAAAGCTGTATAGTAGTGAGGAACGTAAGACTGAAGGGTTAAATAAGGAGAATATAGAAGAAATGATGAATGAAACTGAGAAGGATATTGGAATAAATGAGGTAAGAAAACGGTAGGAGGTTGAAAAACGGCAAGGGAGCAGGTGTAGATGAAATCACTGGTGAAATGCTCAAGTATGGTGGTGCAAAGCTTATACGAAGATTGCGTGAATTATTCAATGTATGCCTTATGTGTGAAAAGTGCCGAGTGATTGGAAGAGCGCGATCATTGTACCATTGTATAAGGGTAAGGGAAACAAGAGTGATTGTAAGAACTACAGAGGAATAAGCTTGCTCAGCGTACCTGGTAAAGTATTTGAAGAATACTGATTGGTAGAGTACGAGAAACTACACAATCTAAGATGTGGGATGTGCAAGGTGGCTTCATGCCAGGGAGAGGATGTGTCGATCAGATGGTTGCTCTCCTGCAGGTGATCGAAAAGTGTTTAAAGGTAAAAAGGAAGTTGTACTGTGCGTTTGTAGATCTGGAGAAAGCATATGACAGAGTGAATAGATAGAAGCTATGGGAAATATTAAATGAATATGGCGTAAATAAAGGTCTAATAAATGGAATAAGGGCAGTATACACGATACAAACAGGCTTCTCTCCACACATATGTTCTCCTGGTCTCTGTCTCCATTCGTGCATAGCATGCAATTGAAAAATTCTTCGAAACTCCACTTTGATTCTAACCCATATTACCCGAGGAGATACTAATTCGTACTGTTTAACACATCTTTTCGCTCTTTCACTTATGATCAACCAACTTTGCACCATGCACTTTCGTCTCAACTCCTGACCATAGTGCCAGGCTGCCATCCTCCATCTCCACAGTACTTTCCTTTGCTTTGTCTCCGATACACAGAATATCAAGGTGTCTCTCGCATTACATTGCAATTTCAAATTCTTTACCATGTATACCTCTAACATTCCAATTCTTGGCATTCATTCCTTGAAGTCGTCAGCAAGGCACTGTCTGTTTCGACCTTGACGCTTGTAGCCAGGTCGATCCGAGGCAAATGTATTGTTTTCTTGAGTAATATCATAGCGAGCAGACCGGTTACTGGCCAAATCGTGTTCGACGAATGTAGCATTCCCTATTACGGTATCGTCCTCTACCTGACAGTTATGTCTATTGTCACGACATAACAGATAGACAGAATACATGAGTATTGTGTCGGATTTGCAAAATCACTGATTTTCAATTCTCGTTGACAGTAGCAATTAAATGTGTCATTGATACTAGCCTACTCAAAAGACGCATGAAGGACATCAGCACTTTTAGTTTGTTGTGTATTATATGTAACCTAGCACGTGAACTGATTGTACTATTTTTGTTTTACTTATTATAAGTCAGACCCGCGATAATATTTTTCCATACCTGTATAGGACTACCGTAGTGTCTGTGAACCTACAAGTTTCATAACTGCAGCTCAATCGTGTTTAGGCACACACACAGACACGCAAACACTCGAACCCGCAAACACGCGCACGCACACGCACACAGATACACACACAGACATACACGCACACAAACACGCGCGCGCACGCACATATAAACATATGGCATGCAGATAATGGTTAAAATGGATTCAAGGACCCTCAAAACATGAAGATCCGTCAATATGTCGAGGTCGATTTTTTTATGATCGCAATAATTCTTTACTATACTTCATTATACACTTGCGTGTATAGAAATCGGCCCACTGTAAACTTTTGACTTTAACTATATTTCGTTTCGAATCTATTTATCAGATCAAGAAAAAATCTACGCTGCCTGAAAGACAATTTAATATGCTTTGATAGAAGTTGAAATTGATCAAAAAATGTAGCGTTTATATGTATAGGAACCGGTAAATAAATGAAATGTATTTAAGTTGTGATTATAACCTAATAACAAACTTCTGACAGATTGAATTTATTGCATTTCAACTGAAATTTGTACATTATTAGTTTTCGCAATTTGATTAGTTTAAAGTGTATTAGGTTAATGCATACTACATCGCAAAAGCCGCAGCTGTTCGAAGAACCTACCAGCGTTATCAAGAGACTGAATCCTTTCATAGGAGACTTGGAACCGGCAGAAAACGATACACAACGGATCGTGATGACCGCTTTATTGTGTCAACAACATTAAGAAATCGTCGCCTTAATGCGGTCCAAGTGCAACAGCAGCTCCGTGAAATACGAGAGGCTATTAGTCAGTGGACAGTAAGGCGAACACTTAGAACGTAACCTGACTTGTAAAACCCTGCACTTCGTCCAAAACTTACCCCAGCTCATCGTCAAGCACGCCTGCGTTTCGGACGGGATCATATGAATTGGACATTGGAACAGTGGGGTTCTGTTCTATTCTCAGATGAGACCAGGATATGCCTCTATGGCAACGACCGAAAAGTAAAAGTGTACCGGAGACCAGGAGGCGATTTGCAGAATGCTGCATTGAAGAGCGGATTGCTTATGGAGGTGGTTCTTGCATGATCTGGGATGCAATTTCTATGAGCACGAACCGATCCTGTTTTCATCCGAAGGGACGACCGTGGTCACGGTAGAGGAGGTTTAACTGGTACTAGGTGCATCGAGGAGATTTTAGCAGTTCATGTGGTACCTTACGTCGATTACATTGGAGACGAATTTATTTTATGCATGATAATGCTAGGGCGCACACCCAAGAATCGTGCAAGACTACATTACAGAAGTCGGTTTTCGGATTATGGATTGGCCAGCATGCAGTCGATCTAAATCAATCGAACATTTATGGGATGAGCTAAAACAAAGAATTCGTGCTAGACTTCGCGCTAACCTCGATCCCAGAGCTTATTGTGGCAGTAGAAGAAGGCTTGACATCCCACAAGAAACAATTGCGAACTGATTAGATCTATGCCGAATCGTATGAGGGATGTTATTAGGGCAAGATGGGGTCATACCCATTATTAAAAATTATGAGTTAATTTCTGTAATTATCAGTAAACCACTTTTATTTTAGTAACAAGAAACGATAATTTATTTCATGCGTTAATTTCACAATTTTAAGACTAAGAAACCGAAATAAATTTTAATAAATGTAAACTTACATTAAAGCATATGAAATTGTCTTTCAAACAGTATATACTTTTTCTTAATTTTATAGATAGATCTTAATAGGTGTTCAGAACATTTGTTTAAGGCAAAATAGTATGTATCACTCAAAGTAAATCACTATTTTACATCTGATCCTTGGTTGTACACTTTTGCTCGCCACACCAACACAAAAGAAACACGTTTTACTCTTAGAAATGTAATGCACTATTAAACAATAAGCGTTCCACATTAATCCCCTTGACCATCGTCCAAGGTTAAACCTAATGTGTGTACGTTAAAAGGAAATGTCAGAAAAAAAATGGAAAAAGAATGCAACACGTTTCATTTTCTACCCAAAGGCGAGTATTCCATACCCCTTCAGCCACAGCGATGGATTCTCAGCATACATATATACATTACGTATATACACATAGTGGGATTATGGATGAATGTGGTCAGGATAGGATACTACTCCAGCATTCGCCTAAATATTCGTACATGATTTGCGTATACGCAGTGATCATACCGCTATATGTGTATGAGGAAAGCTCTCTGAAAAAACCTCATACAAGATAGACGGTAACGGGGATCGAACCCATTACCTCCCGAATGGTAAGTAGGTTGTGTTACCACAGGTCCAACTAGCTCGGTGTACACAGAAAAAATTCTGTATCTGAGGAAACGAAATCCAAACATCTCAACCTTTTCATACCATCAATTATATGTTCATCTACAAACATTTTTAGACAAAACCAACCTTTAACCATTGATTTGTTAAACCAATCCCAAAATGAAAATGTTAACATTTGTTTGTCCGTAAGATGTAGAGGGCGCTATACGAAGGTCACCATGTTGTAAAATTAATTCAGCCGACGTGCAAACGTGGCTAATGTACAGGGTGTCCCAACGATAGAGTAAAGTAAGTTTATGCTTAACTAGAATTATTTGTGTAAATATTGTATGGACCATGGGGTAGAGGTAAGAAGTGTGCATTTTTTTAAAATATTGGAAGTTATACAGGGTGTGCCAGAAAAGCAGGACGTGAAAAAGTATGATTTTTTAAATAGAACACCCCGTATTTGATTTTAGTTTTTAATTCTACGTGTCCATACAAACATATTTTGTCATACAAAAGATTGGCTGAAAGTTTTAGTTCTTGAGATATTCGCGTTTAAAGATTATTATGGTCATTTTCGTGGGGTTGATAATGGGAATTGTTCCGTTATTTCACAATAAAAAATTGATATTTCGTGTGAAAAATGAGTGATATTATATTAACGTTTAGACCGAGTAGTATTTCTAATTTTCTCAACAGGGTGTTTGTTATAACCATTCAAATTTGAAAATTCTCAAATTAAAAAATCAGTTTTTTAATTGCACACCCTATATATTTTTATTTCATTTTATTCGGGATTAAAAATCTGTCATTTTGTCAAATATATCCTATACCTATCTTTGATAGTTTTCGAGAATTTCGATTTTCTCACTAGCTACGTTACATACGATACTATAACATTATTGTGGATCGTGGTAGCCATGGAAAACAATTGCGACGAAATAAAACAAACCACCTAACCTAGAATATTAACAGTTTTTATTAATGAGAAACAGTAATTCAATAATTATTCAACATTGCGTCTACTTCAGCGTTGTTCGATTCACGTTTGATTTGGAGGTATCACATATCGTCGCTAATCTTCTAGAACTCACTTGGGGATTTTCTTGAATATTTAATAATATTTCAGTTCTTTTTCTTCATTAGCTGCACTTTTATTAACAACTTTACGTTTGAAGTATTTAACACTTCCGCTAGAATCAAATCTATCCATCAAATTTTCCAAGCCAACAGTAGTAGGTATTCGACGTTCAGGATATTTCAT
The DNA here is from genome assembly GCA_036346205.1 of Vesta saturnalis. NCBI lineage: Eukaryota > Metazoa > Arthropoda > Insecta > Coleoptera > Lampyridae > Vesta > Vesta saturnalis. The sequence goes on from JARFJB010002135.1 coordinate 265,045, forward strand.
TTTGTAGATTCGTTGTGCCAATAAAGGGTTTTTTTCAGCCTCGCCCAACACGTATATCATATCAATTAATTCATTTGTCGAATAATTCATAATTGATACAAGAATTGATAACAAGTTAAATGCGAAAACGACAAATTTAATATGTGTTTATTTTGACAAGTAGGAAATCGTGTATCTTAGTAACGCAATTATTATTTTGCATGGCTACCAAGATCCATGCAATGCAATGTTATCGAAAATAAAGTAGCTAGTTGAAAAATCAAATTACTCGAAAACTATCAAAGATAGATATAGGATATATTTGACAAAAATGATAGATTTTTAATCCCGAATAAAATGAAATAAAATATATAGGTGTGCAATTAAAAAAACTGATTTTTTTAATTTGAGAATTTTCAAATTTGAATGGTTATAACAAACACCCTGTTGAGAAAATTAGAAATACTACTCGGTCTAAACGTTAGTATAATATCACTCATTTTCAACGAAATATCAATTTTTTATTGTGAAATAACGGAACAATTGCCCATTGATCAACCCACGAAAATAACCATAATAATCTTTAAACGCGAATATCTCAAGAACTAAAACTTTCAGCCAATCTTTTGTATGCAAAATATGTTTGTATGGACACGTAGAATTAAAACTAAAATCAAATACGGGTGTTCTATTTAAAAATCATACTTTTCACGTCCCTTTCTGGCAACCTGTATAATTCAATATTTTAAAAATACTTATTTCTATAGCCCATATAAACTTAATATTCAAACAAATCATATGTGGTTAAATTTAAAAAAATTTTCAAAATAATTTTATTAAACCATAAATATAGAATATTTGATTAAATCTTAATTTGTCCGAAAAAATATTTTTTCAATATTTTTTAGTGGAATTAGTTACTTTAGTCAAAACTACTAAATCGCAATCCTTTTGTTGGTAATCTTGTGATCCAAGTTTCGTTGTTGAATTAGAAAAACAATAAAATGGTAAATACACAAATTACCTTTAAAATCTAATCAATCCTGTAGCAAAATTAACTTGAAAATCAATATACTATATGATTACAATCTGATGATATATACTTTAGTTAAATTTTAATAATTTTCACATTGTTTTTTTGAGGTTAGAATTAATATATTTCATTTCAGGCAAAACGTACCAAAAAAGTAGGAATTGTAGGTAAATATGGAACTCGATATGGAGCGTCATTACGTAAAATGGTAAAAAAAATGGAAATAACACAACATTCAAAGTATTCATGTTCGTTTTGTGGCAAGGTATGATATCTTAATAATTGATCGTTTTCATAAATTCTTGCTTGAAGGATTCAATGAAGAGAAATTGTGTCGGTATTTGGAGCTGTAAACGTTGCAAACGAGTGGTTGCTGGAGGTGCGTGGGTATATTCTACAACAGCAGCAGCATCAGTACGATCGGCAGTTAGACGTTTACGTGAAGTTAAAGAACAATAATTTTGTATAAAATTTAAATAAATATATATTAAAACTCCCAAGTTTTATTCATATTAAAAACTACAATTACTTTTTCTGAATATCTTCTAAGCGATCTTTTATATCTTTTGTTGGTAAACCATGATCTTCATTATATTGTAAGGTAAGCAAAAGTTGTTTTTCTTCTAATCCATCGATTCTTTGATATAATGGTACATTCAACTGTTGATCAATATCAGATTCTTCTCGTAAAATGCAGAAGTAAATTAAGAATACTGTTATACTTCCTAATACAATGTGTGGTTCATACCATAATCGATCACTAGTGATTCCTTCTCTAGAATATTGTGCTTTCCATTTACTTGCACCACTTTGTAAATATGGAATGGGTTTATCAAATTCATCAGAATCTTGCTTACTTTTAGATAAATCGGAACTTAACCTTAATACACATAACCTAGAAACGTAAATTATTTATTTATATTTGAAACTGAATTTGACGTACCTATGGGCATTATTCAAGCTAATTAATCTAATAGGTAATCGTAGAATGTTTAGTAAACTCATTTTATGTTAATTATAATTGTCTTTTAGGTTAGGAAGCATTTATTTTTAATTTTATCTTTCACTCAATTTAGACATCGGACGTTTATTTATAGTTTTATTTCCAGTATAGAAATAAAATTGCATTCAAAAGTGGCGCTTTGTAAATTTACGTAAGAAAAGTTTCTCCACATATACTTTAGCACTGTTGCCATTTTTAATGTTTTTACATTCTTATGGCCGAAGCCATAAGCATTGATTCTGATTTCATACATAATCAATGCCATAAAGTATGTATAATTTTCGTGAAAAATATATCGATGTTGATATTTCAACGGATTTAAATATTTTTAGCAGTTTGGAAATCATCTAGGCCGTTTTCGACCTCGCTGTGTCGTGAGCTTACACTGTCTACATAATTTTGAGCTACTTCGTCTTACTCTTAGCTCTCACTACAATGGTATTTTAAAATGTCATATTATTGACACTGTGTCATTAATGTTAGTTAACAAACGTACGGACATTATGAATAATGCATTTGCTGCCATCTAAGGTCTACGCAAGTTCAAGTTTGTAAAGTGTGTTTTTAATTTAAAGCTTTTGTCTTCCATCTTATGAAGTCATTTTTTCTATCACGTTAAGTAATCTTTTAAATACATTATCTTAAAAGTCGTTGCAAAATTTATAATATTAAGAAAACGTAGTATTATGACTTTCTTACTTTATAAGATCCGTAACTTATAGGTTATAACTTATATTTCAATGTACTGGCTCGCGTTTTTGGCTGAATTTCCTTTACACTACTGCTATTTAATAGTCATCATTTTAATAACGCAGTGCAGGTTTTCTTCAAGGTTTTCTTGAATGTATAATTTAAACTTTAACTTGTTTTTTCAAAAATGCATTCGTAAAACCATTATAGGTGTGGTTTGTTACATAATAAAATTTCAAAAGTAAACGTTCTAAATAGAAGTATCTACAATTGATTACAATTACTATAAACTATGTTAACAATGACAACCTAAACATGGCAACATTCCTTATAATTTATTATTGTAGGCATTAAAACCTCAGAGATTACATTGTAGGTGGGTATGCCCAGACAACACTGATTTAGACTGTTACAGTAACAAAAGTGAACGAAGGAAAATTGTTTTCATTTATGGAAAATGTTTTGTTATTGTCAACGGTTCTCCACATCTGATTTCGTTTAGACCAGCGTTAACTAAAACAACTGAGTTCACTACATTAAAATATTTTATTCACTACTAGCGATAGAATATGCCATTAGTAGGCCGATTTTGGAAGCGAGATTTCGTTTTTCTCGACCTGCTTAATTTTTCTCTCCTAGTAGTAGATAATGAAATTGACAGTTGGGTTGCCTATCTAATACCAATAACAAAAAGTCGCGTTAAAAGCCGCGTTCCTTTGAGGACGTGCATGTTTTTAGGATCTGCGCATTCTTTTTCTTTATTTATAAAAGAAGGAGAGGTTAAGTTTTACTTTAATTCGCTTGCGCAACAGAAACTGTAAGAAAAATGAAATGGAAAAAACAACAATTAAGAAATTAATGATGAAAATGGTAATTAATTGTACAATTATTGTACGTAATGTTAGTTCGTGACGCATCTGCATTAAAAGTAAGATTTCCTATAGGTTTGTTTACATTCGATGATGATGAAGCACAAGGAGTAGTAGGCCCATCTTCATTCAATGGGAAAGCTTGCAGGGGTTTGTTGATGCTAGAATAACAAATCTCTTCAAAAACTGATTCGTTTGTAGCATTATCGATACTTGAGGTTGGTGTGTCACACATAGTGCAAGAATTTCCTTGGACCATGTGCGCAATTCTTCTTTTATCGGCAATAGAATCTTCTACACATCCTTCTGCCACTGCAGATGATTTCCACCCACCATGCCGTTTTAGAGATAATAAGTCACCGCCATTATCTGCTAAAATTGTGGCCGATGTCCTTCTCAACGAATGTCCCGTAAACTGATATGCATTAGGGAGATTTAAATATTTTGCAACCTTTTTAGGAACACCGCTTATTGAATTATGGCCCATATTTTGCCTAGTTGGTTTCCCCGATCGGATCCGATAAAGGCTTTTTCCATGTCTGGATGGGGACTCTTCACGAGATTAACCCACTGTGGTTCTACAATTACAAATTTTCTTGCAGATTTTGTTTTCGTAAGCGGGATGTTGACTATGATTATGGCATCACGAACATCAATATCTGCCACTCTCATATTGCATAGCTCATCCGTCCTGCAAGCTCCTGCTACGCCTGAAACGCCATAATAATTGCTTAATTTGACTATCCCATCAAAAGATTTACCTTAGTGCAAAGAAACATGGCATCAGGAGCTTCGGCGAGAAATTTTGCTAGGTCCCCCTTTTCAAATACGGGTGATTTTTTCGGCATATAGGAATCATTCTTTCTTTTTAAGAATGCAATTACTTTATAATATTTCGAAATGTCAATATTTTCTTTCAGCTTTAAAGTTTGTTTTAACATCGAAAATGTAGCCCACAAACTGGAAGCTTTCCTATTTTCGGATCTCTCTTGAAAATACACTAAGATCACATTTTCACTCACTTTTAGTACGCCTTTCGACTGGCACCAATCTTTGAAATTTGAATACACTTTAAGGTAGTACTCTTTCGATTTTTCAGGTAATAAGCTGCCTGATGCTACATGCTCTGCTGCCTCTCTAATTTCTGGAGGGTACTAGATATTTCAATACTTTCCATTTTAGCTACTGAAACTACCTAAGGATGATTAAAAGTTAAATGTGAATGTATTACAAAATGTCAACAAATTGAAACATGTGAAAACCTCAGGCCACTTAATTTTTTATGTAATAATAAGATTATTTGAATTGTATTTATTTATTGTCATATTTACAGAATATGCGTGCTAGTAGTGAATAAAATAATATATAAACCACGGTAGAAGACCTTCTGAGCCTCGTACACTTATTTCCCTCGACGCTCGCGTCTCGAAATAATACACCTCGGCTCAGAAAATTGTCTTCTACCTTGTATAATTACTATTTATGGTTACGTTTCATTTGTTTAAAACTAGCAAATTGAATGAGAAATATTCATAAACCCGTAATGCATCTTTTCATTTAAACATTAAGGAGTAAAGCGTCCAAAAAGGACGTACACGCTATTATACCCAGTAGTTTGGCCATAAAGTTCGACATATATGAGAAAAATTGTTATTATTGAAATTTATGAACAACTCTATTGGCGGTTCGTTTCTGCATATCTGACAACAAAAAATCCATTGTGACATTTGTCACGTGACCATAATTTGGCGAGAATTTTTAAAAATGTTAACTGTGATACCGAAAAATGGGTCAAATTGACAAAACATCGAAAAATTGTGTTAAGAAAATGTATTTAGTATGCAACAAAGATCCCATATACCAATTTTCAACCAAATCAGAAAAAAATAAAAATACCATTTATTCTCTGCTTGTATTACGAAACATCATAAAGTCTTGTTTTACCTGGAAATAGTTTTAATAACATAAATTACATAATTTTAGGTCAAAATGAATCAAATATTTGTAAAATAAGCAATTTGTGAGAGGAAAATTTAAAAATACGATTAAGCCTCGCCACTGTTAGTGTTCTTGTCCTGTATACAGCTCTACCAAGCAAACAAAAACCCCGGAAAATATGTGAACTAAATTAAAAATTTATAGCGGTAAAACGTTCGTCCAATTACCATTAAGAAGTCTTCGACCGTACATTCCCAAACGCAAACAATTGACATTTGTCATATGCATTTTGCATTGGCAGGTTATTTTCGTGTTTCTTGAGTATTTATTGTCGATTAGTCTTTATAGTCTTTTCAAGGCTCTTTTACTGATTTGTGAGAGAAACGGTATGTATTGTGCACATGTACAGCTCTACCAAGCAAACAAAACCCCGGAAAATATGTGAACTAAATTAAAAATTTATAGCGGTAAAACGTTCGTCCAATTACCATTAAGAAGTCTCCGACCATACATTCAAACGCAAACAATTGACATTTGTCATATGCATTTTGCATTGGCAGGTTATTTTCGTGTTTCTTGAGTATTTATTGTCGATTAGTCTTTATAGTCTTTTCAAGGCTCTTTTACTGATTTGTGAGAGAAACGGTATGTATTGTGCACATGTACAGCTCTACCAAGCAAACAAAAACCCCGGAAAATATGTGAACTAAATTAAAAAATTTATAGCGGTAAAACGTTCGTCCAATTACCATTAAGAAGTCTCCGACCGTACATTCCCAAACGCAAACAATTGACATTTGTCATATGCATTTTGCATTGGCAGGTTATTTTCGTGTTTCTTGAGTATTTATTGTCGATTAGTCTTTACAAAGTCTTTTTCAAGGCTCTTTTTACTGATTTGTGAGAGAAACGGTATGTATTGTACGCATGTACATAATAAAACGATTATAGAGTTCATAACCTTAAAACAGTAAGCATGCTTTTTTAAATATCGATTTACATCGATTTTTCAATATTTAGAGTAGTGTACGATTTTGAAATACGTAGCTGCACTTAAATTAAATGAGCATGACAAGTTTTAAAATATCAAATCATGTTGATTTTCAATATTTCGAATTTTTCAGGTTTTATTCGTAATGGCTAGTAAGTCGAAGAAGAGTGTTCATTCGAAGCCCGGAACATCATTAGAGCAGTTGTGGAATTTTCGATAAACAAAAGATAATGGTGTGTGGACATTCCCTTTGGACAAGGCTACTGAGCTGGCTGCTGCGGCAACAGGAAAATCGATTAGTTTTATAAAAAAATTTGGTAGGTACGTAGTTTTAAACCTTAAACGTAATTTCTAAATGACGTATTTCTTTGTATTAGAAATGAAGCTGCAATAGCTGAAAATTCAGTTTTAAAGTCTCCTTCTAAGAAAAAAGAAGTGGAGGTTCTAATAAAATGGTTTTAGATGAAGTAGATTTAGACATTTTAAAAGGACCGTTTATGGAGTATATACTGTAGAAAAAAGGTGCCAACGTTGAACATTTTAGTCAATAAAATGGAGGATAAGATTAATTACTCCGGAAGACGTGAAACCTTACGAAAGGCTTTGTTACAAATTGGTTTCAAATTTAGAAAATGCATCGATAAACGAACATTTTAATGGAGCGCACTGATATTGTTGCCTGGCGTTCTCGCTATTTAAGAAGTTTACGGCAAAATGATGCTCTAGTTACGTACCTAGATGAAACATATATCCATCCATCGTACGGAGTTAGCAAATGCTGGTAATCAATGATGAACCCGGTGTGTACCAAAACATCAGAGCTGGCCAGCGGCACTAATCGTTCATGGAGTATCGACAACATACACCATGCGAAAAGCTGACCTGTTGGAGTTAGTAAAGCAATGTAAGCATAATAAAACTTTATATGTTGATGAATTACTTAAAAACATGGACACAGTGTCTTCATTTGCCTCCTTATCATTGTGAACTCAATCCGATTGAATTTATGTGGAGCTTAGTAAAGCATAAGGTGGCAATAAATAACGTTTCTCAAAGTGGAAGTAATATTGAGAATTTAGTGCGAAATGCTTTTGCAGAAATAAATGCATCTGACTGGGACAAGCAATGCAGGCATGTTAATCACATAGCCGAAGAATTGTGGCAACGTGATGAACTACTTGATGAAACAATTGAAGCTTTATCTTTTATGGTAAACACTGGATCGTCAGATGAAAGCAGTGAGGAAGAAGTGGATGAATTTGATAGCCATAGAAAACCATGTTTAATTTTGTAGTTACAAGTTATAAATCAGTAATAATAAACGATATGTGCTTATTTTCCATAAAATCTTGGACATTATTTTAAATTTTAATTATGCATATGTGTTTTGTTTCTATTGTGAATAACATTATACTTTATTTATGTGAATGTTTTAAATGCTATTATATTATTTACACTTATGATGAAACTGTAGAAAGGTTGTCATTTAAGTAAATACAAGTTAATCAGATAAAGAGGAAGAAAGTTCTGTAGAAGAATCATTGTAATTTATTAGTCACTTTATGTTCAAATGTGATCAGAATGATGTTTTTCAAGTATTTTACAAATATTTACAAAACTAAAAATTGTGTAAGTTATTTGTAGAAAATGTTATAACTTCAAAACCATCTTATTTGTACTTAAACAATAAATACTTAAATGTTTTGGTAATTAATTCAATAACATTTGATGTTTCTAACATAAAATAAATAAATTTGTTCACAGAATTTTGAATAAGCAATCCATACCTTTGATTTAAATGTGCCACCTGTGTCATTAATGTATAGTATAACAAACGTGCGGACATTATGAATAATGTATTGTGCTGCCATCCACGCAAGTTCAAGTTTGTAAGTGTGTGTTTGTTACATGTACTAAAGTTTTTTTGTACTTGCATCTTTATGGAAGGCATTTACCATTTCTATCACGTTAAGTAATCTTTTAAATACATCTTGACTCGTTATTATATATACCGTTACACTCGTGCCTAATAAAACTCGTGACTAAAATGTCGTTGCGTAATATACTATTAGAAAACGTAGTATTATGACTTTCTTACTTTATAAGATCCTAACTTATAGGTTATATTTCAATGTACTCGCTCGCATTTTTGGCTGAATTTCCTTTACACTACTGCTATTTAATAGTCATTTTAATAACGCAGTGCAGGTTTTCTTCAAGGTTTCTCTTGAATGTATAATTTAGAAGTGTTTTAACTTGTTTTTTCAAAAATGCATCCGTAAAACCATTATAGGTGTGGTTTGTTACATAATAAAATTTCAAAAGTAAACGTTCTAAATAGAAGTATCTTCAATTGATTACAATTACTCTAAACTATGTTAACAATGACAACCTAAACATGGCAATATTCCTTATAATTTATTATTGCAGGAATTAAAACCTCAGAAATTACATTGTAGGTGGGTATACCCAGACAACACTGAGACTGTTACAGTCACAAAAGCGAACGAAGGAAAGGATTGTTTTCATTTATGTAAAATGTTTTGTTATTGTCAACGGTTCTTCATCTCTGATTTTATTTAGACCACCGTTAACTAAAACAACTGAGTTCACTACATTAAAATATTTTTATGGTTACGTTTCATTTGTTTAAAACTAGCAAATTGAATTAGAAATATTCATAAACCCGTAATGCATCTTTTCATTTAAACATTAATGAGTAAAGCGTCCAAAAAGGACGTACACGCTGTTATACCCAGTAGTTTGGCCATAAAGTTGGACACATATGAGAAAAATTTTTATTATTGAAATTTCTGAACAACTCTATTAGCGGTTCGTTTCTGCATATCTGACGACCAAAAAATCCATTGTGACATTTGTCACGTGACTATAGATTTGGCGGGAATTTTGAAAAATGTTAATGTGATACTGAAATATGGGTCAAATTGACAAGATATCGAAAAATTGTGTTAAGAAAATGTATTTAGTATGCAACAAAGACCCCATATACCAATTTTCTACCAAACCAGAAAAAAAATAAAAAATACCATTTATTCCCCTCTGCTTTTATTACGAAACATCATAAAATCTTGTTTTACCTGGAAATAGTTTTAAAAATGACAACTTAACATAAATTACATAATTTTAGGTCAATATGAATAAAATATTTGTAAAATAAGCAATTTGTGAGAGGAAAATTTAAAAAATACGATTTAGCCTCGTCACTGTTAGTGTTCTTGCCCTGTATATTAAAGCCCATGAGCTGATCCAATATTTTTAACCGGTAAATAAAATGTAAACGAACTAATATTTGTAATTAAAACAACACATTATTTATTCTTATTAAATTTGATATTAATTTAATAATCAAATATTTCGGCTTATAAGGTTGAAAATTATTGGTCTTTAAAGCGCATCTCATAGATACCTAAAATTATGTAATTTATGTTATTAAAACTATTTCGTTTTTTTACAGTTTCTTATTGAGTCGTTCTGCTGCTATCCAGGCAACATTTTATATGTTAATGCTATGCAGTGTTAAAAGCTTATCAAGCAGGCGAAAGTTTTGATACTATTGCGTCATTACTGGAAACAAAACGTTTCTGCAACCGCCGCAGTTAAAAAAATATGCGAAGTGGAAGGGGAAGGAATAGTGAACATTCGTACGACGCAGCGCTGGTTTCGAAAATTTACTGGCGGCGATACAAGTCTTAAGATAAAACAAGGTTCTGGTCGGCCCAACTCGTTAAGTAACGCTGAACTTCGAGATTTTGTTGAAGCAAATCCATCGTAAGTTGTCATCAGAACTTGGGTATTCTAAAGAAACCATAAGGCGCCATATGCATCAATTTGGATAAGCCAATAGACTCTGTAGAGAAGTTCCTCACGACTTAACGCCAGCAATGGCAGGAAGGCAAGTTCAGGTTTGCGATCAACTGCTTTCCAATCCTTGCAATGAACGTTTCTTTAAACGGATTATTACTTGTGATGAAAAGTGGATTTACTTCAATAATCCTAGCACAGAAAATCAGTGGATTACTGTTGGGCAACCTGCACTGCCGGTTCCTAAACGAGAAAGGCTCCAAAGGAAGGTATGTATTTGTGTATGGTGGAATTTTGAAGGGATTATTCACTTTGAGTTGGTTTCTGATGGGCAGACGATTGATGCTAACGTTTACAGTCAACAGTTGGATAGGATGCATGATGCTTTAAGTCGGCGTTACCCTGGATTGGTGAACAGAGGACGGGCAAGTCTGCAACAAGGCAACGCCAGACCCTCATACTGCAGCTGAAGCTAAACAAAAAATTAGGGAATTAAATTTGGAGCTTCTTTCTCGTCCAGCTTATAGCCCGGACCTTGCGTCTTCCGATTATCATTTATTCCGATCCATGGCGCACTTCCTTCGTGGACGGCATTTTACAAGTGTTGAGAAAGTTGAAGCTGCATGCCGAGAATTCTTTAATTAAAAAGATCCTACATGGTACCGTCGTGGCATTGAAGATCTCGCAGAAAGATGGCGAAAGATAATGCTTTACAATGGTTTATACTTTTACATTTAATTGTAATATAAATTCGTACTACCTTTGCTGATAAGTATATTTTTATTTTCTATTAAACTTTATAAAATTTTAGGAAAATGTGAAATAGATAGAATGATGTTTAGGAGTAGTTTATATGTGTAATCTTTGACCAAACAGTCAAATCTACAACGTAGAGGGGTTTTATGATGATGCACACTTGATATAGATGATAAAAAGTATTAGTGTTGATAATGCATAATCAATGATATGGGTCCAGATTGTCCAAGACAAGTAATTAATCTAGTCATATATAATGGATTTGGTACATTACCACTATGTAACATTAACATGCTTTAAAAATCTGAAATAAAGGATAGGTACAATGATTTAGATAAAGGAGTTCAGTGAAGTACTTGATAAGACATTCTAAAGACTTATTTTGCCCTTTTCACGCGCAGTTTGGAATAGGGCAGGAAACATGAACTGAAACCGGTCCAGAATTTTGTGATAGAGTAGAAAAGAAGTGCAGTCAGTAGCGACATAACAGAGAGTATGAATATAAAAAATCTAAAGACGCCTTCAAAGAGAAGGTAGCACTGGTAGTGTATGGTACGTTTAGTACAAGCGATATATACCTAGTGACTGTAATATGACCATCACACGCTGGACTGTAGTAACGTGGCCGTGATTTTATCACATATTTGCTATTAATGTCGAACTTATAACTTATTTGTTAGTACCGTAAGCTTTCGATTGTAACGTTTTATGTTTTTTTCTTTACGCATTTGGAAGGTATTCGAAATTTTAACAAATAGCGATCACATTTAGAGTTCTTTTCTAAAAACGATGTATAAGTTATTTATCAAATTAAAATGAAAGTTTAAATTAACATAGGTGGTGAAATCCTTTTTACTAATTTGTTTGACAATAGAATAATTGTGTACAAATAATAGTTATTCTCCTTATTTTAGGTATTAGAAATTTTCGTTTGCTGAAAGGGAAATTACGTTTTATAAAATTAAATTAAGTATAAAATTATTACTTTGTATCGTTTGAAAATTTTATTTATAGGAGTGGTACAGTTGATAAGATTTTGGGCTTAAACAAACAGTTTGGATTTTATATATGTAAATTTAAGGTTGATTTTCGTCGAGATTTTCTTGGACGCGAATATTGGATTACTTGATAATATGGCGTGGATAGTAAGCAGTGGAATCTTTTCTTATGGCGTAATTTCTCTCGAACGTTTACGGAAAGGGCATATCGCTTTTACCGCGTGTATAGTTTGAATAAGTGTGGTGTGATTGGTTAATTAATATAGAATGGAGATGATAGGGAAGATGGCGCTGCCATACACGCGAATAATGGTTTGTTTAGAGGTAGTGAACTATTTACGCTCATATCGGGAGGCTTAGTGAAGAATATCATTGGAAGTCTTTCCGTTACCCGTAAGTTGGGGGATATTTTAGTAAATTCGTTCCTACCGAATTAGTTTACCGTTATTGTTGTCACAGCGGCATTTTTTTGTCGAGGAATTGGTTTCAGTGTTGAATAAGTGCTGGTCCTTAATTCCTTCTGAAGTTTCATCGCATTTTGTGTGCGGGTTAATAGTAATATAGTTCAGGGTTTAGTTTTTTTTTACTGCTTCGTGTGTACAGCTGAACCGATAACAAATAATTCGCTGCAAATAAACAAGCTTTTTGTCCTTTTAAAATAATGAGCGTCATTCAGAACTTGTATATAGTTAGAGTAAAGTTAACAAGTATCGTGGAAGTATAAATACTAATGTAACGTACAACCAATTGTAACATCAATCAAATCGCATTGGGAAGAGAAGCATTCACGACTTGGGCCATATTTTGAGTTTCGAGCGCCGTTTCAACTTCGATCATATATTGCCGATGCCGCCGCCGAGGTTATCCTCAGAGGTTCTCACCAGGTTATAATAAAGGGGTTAACCAAGTTAAGGTAAACATTTCTGTGCATTTTTTTCTGCTGTGATTGACAAATTTTAATAAATTTTGTGTATATTTTATTATTTTTGTGTATGTTCTAACTTTTGAATACGCGGTCTTTTGAGATTAACGTCTTAGTATTTTATAGTTTAAATTTTAATACAGGCGTGCTATAAACCAAATTTATTTGAATGTTTGTTTTATTTGTTATACTGACGAGTTTGTACCGAAATTATGTGACGAATGCGTTACAAGGAGAACGCACTTTATTTGTTATAATCATTTTTTATTTTGGTATACGAGTCATTTTAACAAAGGCCGACGTTGAAACTAGCTACTATCACCGCCTATTAAGTAAACTAGGTGATTTAATTTGACATCTCCATAGTGTTTTTTTTAATTCATAATACATATATTTAGGTTAATGTACCTACTTATGGTGTTTTCCTTTAAATGTGAACCCATTTATTATACAGCACAATATTTACGCACATTTTAAGTGTTTGCTTTTTATGAGATTGTGTCATTGAATTAACGTCATTATGTTTGTGTTTATTTGAAGTAAAGTAATAACGTTCGAAAGATATCATCGATTATTGAACTACAACGTAACTTTTAAAGGTTGATGAGTTAATACATTATATTATTTTCTTGAATTGAGCTTTAATAGGCATAACGTAACGTAATTGTAAAGTAAACAGGCCGTTGATCGAACATCTGGCTTATTTGGAGCGTAATTTTCAGGTAGGAGAGAAGTTTATTTTCGAGTGAACATTATGGTTTCCTGTTAGGCCATTATAATATCTAGTTCATGACGTGTTTCCGCTATAAATATATTTAACAGGTGGCGCCTTTTGTCATTTTTACCGGATTTTGACGTTTTTGGAGATGTGACGAGTACCCTTTTGTAGGATTAAGTAACCCATAGATAATCAACTTAGTGATTTCCTGAAGGTGTAGTGTTTTAACCCTCTGGTGTAAAAGAAGAAGTAATTCAATGATTTGGTACTACACGCGGGAAGGAACTACAAAAAACAAGCAATTACAGTATAAACTTCTGTTTATCACATGGATTCTGTAAAATGGAAGGAAACAGAACAACATTCTGTTTAAATAAAATGAATGATTAAAACAAAAACATCTTATATTAATAAAGGTTCAAAGCAATCAAGATCTTATACATGAATGTATTTAAAAAGCGTTAATGTGCAAAATCGAAATACGTACATACAACTTAAATCCATATATAACTAAATGATGAATATGACAGTATTTCATCAGCAATAAAAATGCAAAATCAAAACAAAAAATCGGGTCTAGAGTGGTATTTCCAGGCAGCAGCCAGCTCGTATTAAAAAAATATGATAGATAATGTCCGTTGTTAACAATATTAATACATGCAACTAGATCATACACTCTGTATATTTGATTAGTACATAATATATAGGAAATTTCAAGTAAGTTCAGTTCCACGTCATAAGTTTATGTAAGCAGTTCTAACGTTCTAGATTTCTTCTATCTCTTTTTGGATCATATTAAGGTATGAAATGGCAATATAAATAATTTGTTGGAACTTGCTAAATATAGAAGGTTATGCAATCGACTTTTTTGCACTATCGCTAAATCGACTTATTAGCTCATATTTTACAATGTTTGGCCAAGTTCCGTTAAGATCGGACATGATTGTGTGTGGTGTGTGTGGGGGGGGGGGCGTGCGTGCGTGCGTGCGTGCGTGCGTGTGTGTGTGTGTGTGGAATATGTATAAAAGAGGTTTCATAATTATCCTAAAAAATTCTTATTAAAATTATTTCATTCATTCCATTTTGTAGGTCGGAAGGTCGTGTGTTGTTTCACACCAGATATTTTTATAGGTACGTAGGTAAGTAACGTGTCGCTTGGTAAGGCTATAACCAACTAAAATAACGAAGGAATGAAATTACTGAAATTAGAATCATTAAAGCGTTGTGTAAATGCAATGAAAGACACATGGTAATTCGGTTTGTTTAAGGAACTGAATAAGTACATTGAAATAAAACTGTTGAGTTTAATATGAAATATGTGATAATGAAATGAAGTAGACGACTTATAATCATTGTAGTTAGGAAAGGGTGCGAACGTATAAATGATTGGGAATAGGCGATTCCATTTACACAGAACCATTAATTACAAGTCTTCGGTTGAACAATGGATAAGAGCAATGTTAAAATGTACAAGTGTAAACGAATTGAATATATACCAAATTGGAAAATTATAAGGATGTGTAAAATGTGGGATTATCGAACTTTCTATTATGTTATACGTATTAAAGTTAATTTTGTTTTATTTGATCAATCATTACATATTATATTTAATGAGAGCTTTAGTAACATTTACAGTAGACATTGTATAAAATAATTGAAATCATTAAATATTATGTTTAATGAACGCTTTAATAACATTTACAGTGGACATTTTATGAAATAATTTAAGATTATTTCTAATTACTTTTTATTCAGTGTAAACTTGTCTAATAATAAAACGTGGCAACGTTGTACGTGGACTGTGCCGTGTTTATAAAACCCGCTTGCGCGTAATTCTGCCATTTGCTTTTAGTCGTCAGAAATGGTAAGTTACTTTCTAATGTTAATTTGTAATTATTTAATCCATCTTCAATCTTTTTGCATGTATTTTGTTAACGTTCGATGCGATTATAAATATAATAACAGTATTTAACATTATTATTATATATTTTAACAAAATTTTATAAACGTGTTAAAAATGATGATTCAATACAATTTAGGTTAGAACCTGATATTAATTGAAGAAACCCTAGGGCGGTCTGAATTTTAACATACTATAACCACGTGGTCATTTCTAACGATAGTATTCTAATAGAAATTGTTTTAGTCTCATCGAAAATTCAGTGCTCCCCGGCATGGTTCTATGGGTTTCTACCCAAAAAAACGTTCTCAACGGCATCGCGGTAAAGTTAAGGCGTTCCCCAAGGACGATCCTAGTAAGCCTGTGCATTTAACAGCTTTCATTGGTTATAAAGCTGGAATGACGCATGTTGTACGAGAAGCTGATCGTCCTGGTTCAAGTAAGTTTGGTTTCTTAAGTTTATTGAAGCGACACGTTCAGTATGAAGTCATTACCCTTCTGCTGGCGAACTGGATATGTCTATACAATGGCATTATCTATCGCAGTGTCGCAGACCAGGTACCCTTCGGGTGGTGCGTAAGGCATATTCTGTGATCTATGTGTAGCCTGTGGGTTATGACACTTGGGGAGCCCATGCCTTGTACAGTCCCATTATAAATTTTAACTATGTGTTACTAACTTTCATATTTATATTAGAAATAAACAAGAAGGAAATTGTCGAGGCAGTTACAGTTCTAGAAACACCTCCAATGGTTGTTGTTGGCTGTGTCGGTTATATTGAAACACCACATGGTCTTCGTGCGTTAGTTACAGTGTGGGCCGAACATCTTTCAGAAGATTGCCGTCGTCGTTTTTATAAAAACTGGTAAGGTTTGTATGTAATTGTATTAATATTTGGCTAAACAAATCTAAAGCTCTCCACTGGCTGCATGAGAGTATAAATTTACACAATTCGGATTTATTCCGTTATGTGTGATGGGAACATGCCTCCTCTAAATTATGAGGCAATTCCTAATATATTTGCAGAACTACGATTATATTTATTTCAATCAGGTATAAGAGCAAGAAGAAAGCTTTTACCAAAGCTTCGAAGAAATGGCAAGATGTGCTTGGTAAAAAATCTATTGAACGTGATTTTAAGAAAATGTTGAAATACTGCAAGGTTATCCGTGTTATTGCTCACACTCAGGTGTGTATTTTAACAAATTATTTGCATAGTTTTCATTTTAACAAATTATTAGATGAAACTGTTGAATTTACGCCAGAAAAAAGCCCATATTATGGAAATTCAGGTTAATGGAGGAACGATTGCTGATAAAATTGAATGGGTTAAGGATCACTTAGAGAAACCTATACCAGTAGCTTCTGTCTTTACACAAGATGAAATGATCGATTGCATTGGCGTAACCAAGGGCAAAGGATTTAAAGGTGATTGTTTTTACATTTTGTTTAAAACTGAACTGATTGATGATAAAACATGGTGTGTTTACCTGAAATATTTTGAAGATCCACCATGCTGCCTTCCTACTGAAAATATTAATTTATTACTTAATTATCAAAATTCGAGAGCAAATTTAATTTTGTATTTTTAGGTGTCACATCACGTTGGCACACCAAGAAATTACCTCGTAAAACTCACAAAGGTCTACGTAAAGTAGCTTGTATTGGAGCATGGCATCCATCTCGTGTATCCTTCACAGTGGCAAGAGCTGGTCAGAAGGGTTACCATCATAGAACTGAAATTAATAAGAAGATTTATCGTATTGGTGCTGGAATTCATACAAAGGATGGAAAGGTGAATATTATTTTATAAATTTCTCTTGCATAAATTTTAATGATGATAATTCATAGAGCCAAAAGGATTCTGATTTAATCTTTGATTACTTATATGATAGGACTGATATAATAATTTGATTTCATTTCTTTTTTTAATTTTGGATCATTTCTTATCGTTAAAATTTTTTAGGTTGTGAAGAATAATGCATCCACAAACTATGATTTAACTGAGAAGAGTATCACACCAATGGGAGGTTTTTGCCATTATGGTGTTGTTAATCATGATTTTATTATGATTAAGGGTTGTTGTGCAGGACCAAAAAAGCGAGTGATTACTTTAAGGAAATCTCTTCTTACACATACAAAACGTGTAGCTCTTGAGAAGATTAACCTTAAATTTATTGATACTTCATCGAAATTTGGTCATGGTAGATTCCAAACACCAGCAGATAAGGTTGCTTTTATGGGTGTCCTTAAAAAAGATCGTGTTAAGGAAGAGGAAAAGAAGTCTGCTCCCAGCTCTTAATTTGATGTTTTATTACATTTTTGTATTGTATGGATATTACAATAAAATGTTGAATTAAGTTAATTTATTTTATTTAATAAAATTGATTAATTTATTGTGTAAATATATTTATTTTATAAATATGTTGGAACTTTGTTTTGACTTCTGTAACCTTACTTATATTGATTCTAAAATTCATTTGTTACAGCAGTTTTTAATGAAATTTGAAAATGATATTGGATGTAAAGGGAGTTGTATTATTGCAATTCTTACATTAACAATATCAAAGAGTAATTGTAAGGTATTCCATGATCTTAATTATTTGATTTTTGTCAAACCATGCCTGATACATTATGGAATTATACTAATAGTTATTTGATACAAATGTGTGTGTGTGCGCTTGCTTTATGGATGAATTTTGGTTCGAGTAGGATTTGAACCTACAACCTATACTTTGCCTAACCAACTATGCTATTGAGATTCAAGCCCTAATTGATATAAATTTTGTCCTTATGTATATAGAACAGATGTAAATTCTAGATTTAGTGAGATTACAATCAAATTACTATATTAATGGAAAGCGAGCTGGTAATATTGCAAGGATTCACACAAACCAAAGCACCTCTACTAATATTAAGTTGTTTTGTTATGAAGGAATAAGTTCAAATTTACTTTATCAAAATTATTAATATTACATTCAGAATATTTTCTTGTCCACTACTTTTATAATGGTGTATTGATCAGTTGAATTTGCAGTTGATGATTTTCTATCGGAAAGATTTTTCTGGATGTTTGTCTTATGTTTTGGAGCACCCAAGTCTGTTAATAAGGAAGCAGATGAAAGTGTGAAGCAGTGTACTGTATAACCCATCAGAATCAGATTGAGGAATTTAGTAATTAGAGACAATTTTTGGCCAAATTGATTAATACCCACAGTCTGTTTTGTACACTTACAACAGCAAAAATTCTAGGTATTTTATATTTGCATTCCCAGATATTTATTGAAGCTGGTCCTGCATCTGAATATCATCTGTTTGAAAATCTGAAGATGCTTGGTGACGGCATGCTCCTGAAATTCCTAATAGAAAGTTATTTTGTAAATACACTTAATTAAAATTTATAATTTCTTACCTTCATCAATAAAAATTTGTTATCTGGAGCTTCGTAGATAAATTTCTTGTAGACTTGAGTATTTTAGATTTTTTCGGTTTATAGTTTGCTGTTGTACCTTTTAAAAAGCAAATAGTTTCGTGAATGTGCTAATATTGATGCTCTTATTTATGTTGAAAGTTACAGTGAGCATCCAATAACGTGACCACAAGGTTGAAGCCTTGGAAATATCGGCCTTCTTCGAATAGTAAGTGATGAAGGAATTTTCTGTAAAGTTTCATATGTTCTTTCTGTTAGACCAATCTAAGAAATCCTTGTACATATTCATATATAACTTTTTAGGTTTAGCGGGTAACAAGTTTGAAGTTATGTTATTGGCTGCTTCAGTGATTTCTGGAGGTGTCCCTAATAATTCTTCATCCCTAATAATCTCTGACATATCTGGTAACGAGTTTGAGGTTTTATTGTTTCTGCCTTAAGTGATTTCTACAAATTCTTCCTCGTCCATCATGATCTCTCTAAGTAATTAAAATTTGAGTAAAAATTTAAAACAAAATTAGTTATTTCTCACAGATAGGATTGACAAATTGTAATTTAGAGACTTTACAATAGACAAATAACTTTTGTTGTCGACAGAAATCATTTAATAATGATAGTCCCATTGCTCTTTTACACAGGTTTAATTCATTTACGCACGATTTATTTAATGTAGCTCATTATACGTGAAAACGTGAATTAAATTGTTCATTATAGGGTGGTCGTAGATAAAAAATATTATTTGTGCATTTTGGCAGTATCTTTTTATAAAGTAACGGAACTCTGTAAATTATTTCAAGGGCTAGTCATCTCCACTATTAATTAAGGTAAGGTGGGGCAAGAGCGGTTACGGGACAAGAGCGTAACATAGCGTAACATTATATTACTTTTGAAATAGGTGCTGCAATCTATTTTTTGGAATGTTTGATACGTCTGCAGTCGAACTAAATTGTTACAGAGTTGAATTATTCAGTCTTATTGATGCTACAGCTGTGAAAGTGTCGCATATGTCTTCCAACTCTCAGAGCAAGTTCACCAACAATAATTAATCCGCTGATTCTTATGCAATCCTTAGAAATTTTTGTTTGATTTTTGGTGAGTAAACAAATTAGCTTTAGTAGTTAACGTTCAGCTTAATATTTTGTCCTAAATTTACCTTATTGGCAGTTTTTTTTACTATACCGCTCTTGCCCCTTGCCTTTTTCAAAACTCGGGGCTAGTGCGCATATTAATCCTGGGGCAAGAGCGATACATTATTACGCACTTACCCCAACGTTTTGAGTGACATTTTTTTAATTCTTAGTTCCACCATGGCGAGAAAATACATCCGCAAAAGTAACAGAGGCAAAGGATATACCGCAGAGAGCCTTGAAACTGCGTTGTCAGCAATAAAGTCGGCCCAAATGACTTTATACCGAGCTAACAAAGTATTCAACATTCCATTAACTACACTTCATGACCATCTTAAAGGCAGAAGAGGACAAAAAAGCTCTAGCTATGGCAGACCCCAGGACATTCCTCAACATGAAGAAGAAAAACTAGCAAATTGTCTTCGTAGCATGGAAAAATGGGGTTTCGGCCTGTCCCGAAAAGAAGTATTGCAAACTGTAGCTGATTATGTCAAAGAAAATAACATAAAAACGCAGTTTAAAGATGGAAAGCCCGGGGAAGACTGGTTTCTTAATTTTAAGCGTAGACATAACCTATCTATTAAAATACCTCAGAGTGTCGAATACGCCAGAAAAAAGAATCTTGATCCATTCTTAATCTACGATTACTTTGACTTACTCGAAAAAACTATTAATCAACTTGGTTTGCAAGAACGCCCTTCACAAATCTGGAACTTGGATGAAAGTAGCTTTTGTACGGATCCGTCAAAAACAAAAATTGTCGGACAACGGGGAACCCCATCGACAAGAACCATAAGTGGAACTGGCAAGCAAAAGACAACAGTTCTTATGTGCTGTACCGCAAGTGGTGAAAAAGCTCCTCCGCTTATTATTTTTAAAGGTAAGCATGTTTGGGAACAGTGGACAGCTCCACCGCATACGGAATTTCCAAATATTACCTACGCTGCCACATCTAAAGGGTGGATGGAGACAACTGTATTCAAAAACTATTTTCAAAACAGTTTTCTAAAGAATATTGGCTCGGAACGACCTGTGTTAGTCGTTTATGACGGGCACGCTACTCATCTTGGAGCGGATGTCATAAATTTGACTGTGGAGAACCATATAACCATACTTAAGCTTCCACCCCATACCAGCCACATTCTGCAACCATTAGACTTGTGCGTATTCAAATCACTCAAGACTCGTTGGGATGCCAAACTCGTTGAATGGCAGAGAAAGAACGTAGGGGCTACCATATCGAAAAGTATGTTTTCCAAGATGATAGGAGAGATATGGACGGAAACCAAACCCGAAATTTTAGTGAGTGGTTTTACTAAAGCGGGGACATTTCCCTTTAATAGGAATGTTGTGAAGCAAGACTCCTTTGATCCAGTAGTTTTTCAACGTTGGCAAAAAAAGCAAAATGTGGCTAGCAGTGATGAACCTGTCGAGTCTGTGCATGGCACATCAGCAAACACTAACGCAGTACCAGTCCCCATCGAACCAACGCCAAGTTCAAACTCGCAAGAAAATATTTACATTTCTCCGCAATAACCACAGAAAATTCCGGTTGTGTCATTCGATGAGCTGTTGTTGAAATCAACCAAACGTGAAAATAACTCTGATTTGAGAAAGAGAAAACGTGTGTGTTTAGGAGCAGAGGTAATAACAAGAGCCGAAGTTGACACAATATTAAATAAAAATACAATAAATAAGAGTAAACTAGAAAATAAGACCAGAAAAAATAAAAAGGTTACTACACAAAAGGTAGAGCAGTTCTGATGATGACAGTAAATCTTGTCACAGCGATTCAAGTGAATTTGATAATCTGAGTAAAAGAGATTCGGATGAGTTCGAAAAACACGAAACTCCTACCAAAATACAAGTTGGTGATTTTGTATTAGCAAACTTTGTTGGCAAAAAGAAAGAGTTCAAATATGTTTGTTTAGTAAAACAACTTATCAATGATGAAGAAGCAGAAGTAACAGGCTTAAAAAGGCTCACAAATAAGTGCCATTTTATTTTAAAGGAGAACGATGTCTGCAGCATACTGTTGTCCGACATAGAAAAAAAAACTGCCTTTCCCAAAAACATCAATAACTGCTGATTACGAAAAGTATATTTTTGAGACTGCTCCTGAAGTATTTGAGGCTTAAGAATATGTAACTGTTTCAACTACTTATTGTTTTTAAGTTTGGATAGAATTTTGTTGTTTTAGTTCTTAAACTTGCGTTTTGCCCTTTAAATAAATAATTTTCCAGTAATACGAATTCAGCTTCATTTGACTTCCTCCTAGAATATATTTCGTAGCTTTTTCTTTCACGATAATAACTCAAAGTTGAACATGCCAAAAAAATTTACATACATAAAGGAATTATGCACTAGCCCCGCGTAAAACTCGATACATTATTAGCAAATATAATGGCATATTATGATCTTGCCTCGGACCAATGGGGCAAGTGCGTAACATGTACGTCAACAAAATTTTTGCATACGGAAGTCGCAAATATTTTATTTTTGTTAAACATATCTTATCAGTTAATGGTTGAACGATCGCAATGATACGACAAACATACAAAACCTCGAAAATTTAACATGAGCGATTTTCATAGTTAGTTAAAATTCAACTATGGAAATTCTCTTTCGCACTTGCCCCACCTTACCTTATGGGGAAAACTAAGTCGGAAAGTTGTGGGTAATAATAACACTCACCTGATGAACTACTCTAGTTTTAATCATAGGTTATATCCCAAGACCTATGAATTCTGCCGATTAAAACTACAGCAGCTTTTTTTTTTAATTTGTTTCGAAAATGTTTGAAACCTAATAATTCAAATGGAGAGCCCGAGATCGGAGGTCGAGGGCTCATTGTGAATTTATTAAGGTCGATAATATTTGCTAAAAAACAAATTTAAAAAAAAAGCTAGGTTTAACCAAAAAATTCAGGGATATATGTTAAGATTATTTACTAAATCAGTTTTGCCTTTGAACAATCTATATAAACATTACAATATAAATATAAAAATATTCAACAAAACATTGTACATTTTTATTTTATTTTGTTAGACTCAAAAAGGTGAACAAAAATTTAATCGCTGAATAAAATCGCACTAGGAAATATTCAATGTAAAAGCGCTCTGATTGGTCCAAGCCATTGTACTACATTATTCGAGAAACTCTTGTTCTTGTTTTATAGTAAACATTTTACGAACGTCATAATGTGGTATTGTTCTTATATTACCCTAGTCGACCAATGATGATGATAGCGTAGCTATTGAAACGCGTTCGGTGTTTTTTAATGTTGGGTGGTTCGAGGGTGTATTTTGATGTGTGAGACACTGTCTCACTGTGTACTACCTTGTAGTGTCTCAATGTGTACATTTGTAGGTAAAAATTAAAATGGCTGCCAAATATTTGAACATAATAATAATCACTTTTAAACTAGACATGCATTTCGTTTGAAACATTGGCTTTAAATGTACTTACCCAATAAATTTTCAAAAGTATTTTCTGACACACCAGAAGGTGTATAATGTCAACCAGTACGTAACTTTCAATGTAAAAAAACTGCCGATTGATCACCTCGCGATATCGACTAAACATCAACTAATAGAAGTAAGGCCAAGTGACTGTGTATAGAAAAGTTAAATTACAGGGTTGTCAAACCTCAAAAATCTCAAACTGTCTAAGAAAAACTGTAGGTGTCTCACTATGTACGACGTCTCACTGTAGCCTACATTCCCCTACAGCTTAAATAATTACTAAAAACTTGTTTATAGAAGCAGACTCCTGTAGAATTTTCTTTTAAAGTTAGCATTTATATCTCTATTAACCTCTATCTGATATAAAGTTTTGAACGTCTATTTAACATACATATTGTTTTTATTTTTATCATGGTGATGGTGCCAACTTATTAAGAAGGAGGTTTCATTTCTTTTTCAATTTGTAGGTTGGAAGGTGGCGTGTTCCACACACGATATTTTTTTAAATAAAAAAATAAATAAATAAGCTTAGACAATCTAGTACGTGTTTAGGTGTGTCTTTCTATACCTTTGGATCCAGCATATAAAAATATTTAGGATTCACGAACGATTACATTGAACTCCTACTTAACTACTACAATTGAAATTTGCAACAACTTGATGCAAAGGCTTGTTTATTGCATACTATATAAATTAGAGTTCATAAAGCTTGGATTTTAAATACGTTTTGGATGTAGCTGAAGTTAGACCTTCTGGTGTGTTAGAAAATACTTTTGAAAATTTATTGGGTAAGTACATTTAAAGCCAATGTTTCAAACGAAATGTATGTCTAATTTAAAAGTGATTATTACTTGATCGTTCAAATATTTGGTCAGCCATTTTAATTCTTTACCTACAAATGTACACATTGAGACACTACAAAGGTAGTTACACAGTGATGATCAAAGTGATCTCACATCTTTGATAAATACACCCTCGTAACCACCCTTTAACATTATGGAATTAACACCGAACGCGTTTCAATAGCTACGCTATCATCATCAGCGGTCGACTAGGTAATATAAGTAACAATTGACCACATTATGACGTTCGTAAAATGTTTACTATAAAACAAGAACAAGAGTTTCTCGAATAATGTAGTACAATGGCTTGGACCACCAATAAAACACGAGCGCTTTTACATTAGTATATTTTCTAGTGTCGATTTGTAATATCAGACGATTACAATTTTGATTCACAACTTTTGACTCTAATACAAATACAAGATATTTGAAAATGTAGCAATGGCTTGTTTTGACAATATTTTTATATTTAATATTTGTAATGTTTATTAGTTGATTAAATTTTGTGTCAAAACTTTTGATTTAGTAAATAATTTAACAATATATCCTGAATTTTTTTTAAATATTTTTATTTTAAATTTAAGTTTATATAGATGTCAAATGCATATCGACCTTTAATAATTAAATGAACCTGACCATCATATCGCTCTAATTTGAATTAGTTAAGCTTTTTCAAACATTTTTCTAAACAAATTAAAAGCTGTAGTTTTAATCGGCAAAATTCATGGTCTTGGGATATTGAACTATAAGTTAAAACTAGACGTAGTTAATCAGGCTGTAGTTTTATCCAAACTTTCCATTAGTTTTCCCCGATAAGTAAGTTGAAAAAGCTAGAATATTCCATAGTTGAATTTTAACTAACTATTGATATTTCAAAGTGAAATTGTATACACTAGAATTGGCATTATGAAAGAGTTCTTTATAAAGCAAGTGAAGACGGAAGCTGACTTTCTTTGAACAAAACGTACCTGAACTTTTTACTATAGGAGAACATGGGGCAGAACAGGATGGTACTACATCTTCTCGACCTGATGAGATAGTGAACACGGCAAATCCACCATTAAGCGCTTCTTTGTTTACCAGTCCTTGTGATTCATCTAAGTAATAGTTATTTACAATACTTAAATTCTATGCATAACATCCTGTTAATTAAATCCTAAGCTACATTTTCAGACATTATAAGTGTTTATTTCGCGATAATGTGATCGTGATACAACCGGTTAACCTAGAAATGATGTCGTGGAGCAGAATGGGGCAGGACAGAACGGGGTAATACGCCGTTTTGCCCCATTGTTTTACACCGCTGAGTTCTTGTTTTAATAACAGGTTTTTTGTTTACAGAATGGTTCGCAACTATAAAAGGAAAAGTACCATACAAGAATGATCGGAAATATCAATGCGAGAAGCCATAGAAGCAGTTATCAATGGCAAAATGGGTTACTTGAAGGCATTAATCTAATTCAATGTTCCGAAAAATACCTTGAAACGACATGTAAAAAAGAAACGTGAAAACCCGAATTATTCTGTTTACTTGTGTTTTCACTCCAGAACTAGAAAATGAGCTCGCTGATTATCTGACGAAAATGGAAGCTCAACTATTTGGGCTTACAGTTAATGAGCTTTGAGAACTAGCTTATAAGTAAGCGGCTCGTAACAAATTGCCCCATCCGTTTGGTGAATGCAGGAAAGCCGGAATTGAATGGGTAAGAGGATTCATCTCCCGGAATGCAAATTTGAGTCTAAGAAAGCCTAAAGCCACTTCGGCTGCTCGAGCTGTGGGTTTTAACAAACCTGTTGTCGACAAGTTTTTCAACTTTTTAACTCATGTTGTCAATACTCACAAGCTCACAGGAGACAGAATTTTCAATAGTGACGAGACTGGAATATCAGTTACCCCTAAAGGTCATTACAAACTTATTGCTTGGAAAGGCAGGCGACAAGTCGATATATTGACATCGGCCGAAAGAGGTGAGACTGTCACAGTAGAAATTTGTTTTTCTGCTGCTGGATCTTACGTCCCTCTAATGATTATATTTCCAAGAAAACGAATGCGACAAGAGTTCAACTCTGATCTTCCGACTGGAGTTATTGCAGAAGTTCAGTAAAGTGGTTGGATGACAAAGGAACTGTTTATGGAGTGGTTTAAGCATTTTTTATCGTTCACAGGAGCCAGTAAAGAGAGACCGGTCCTTTTAATACTGGATGGCCATTCTACACATACGAAAAGTCTCGCTCTGATTGATATTGCAAGGGAAAAAGGAGTCATATTATTGTGTTTGCCTCCAAGGGAGGCACAGGAGGATGTGACGTACATGAAGCCGTTGAGTAAGTTTTATGGGGACGAAATTCGTAAATGGCTAAGGTCAAATCCAGAGAAAGTGGTCACTCTATTTCAAATAGCATCATTATTCAAGGCTGCTTATTTAAATTCCTCTACTATGCTAAACGCCTGTCACGGTTTTAAGAAATGTGGAATTTGGCCAGTGAATAGAAATGTTTTCAATGAGGCAGATTTTTTACCCTCAGCAACAACAGACATCGAGCTGGTAGATAGGCCTACATTCACCAATGTGGATAATTCAGGAACATAACAAATTCCGGCTTTAGATTCCGTACCTTCAGTAGAAGTGGCACAACTCCCAACAT
The DNA here is from genome assembly GCA_036346205.1 of Vesta saturnalis. Lineage (NCBI taxonomy): Eukaryota > Metazoa > Arthropoda > Insecta > Coleoptera > Lampyridae > Vesta > Vesta saturnalis. The sequence continues at coordinate 292,173 of JARFJB010002135.1, forward strand.
TAATGGTAGTGGATCATCGAATTCAGAAGTGGTGGCTAAACCATTGACACCTTCAGGACCGATTTCATTTACTCAGTCATCACCTGTGCCTTCACCTTTTACACATTTCAGTCCGACTACCATACTGCCTATTCCAAAAGTTGCACAGAAAAATAAAAGACTATCGAAAAATAGAGGGAGAACAGTTATTTTAACATCTTCACCGTACACACTGGAGCTAGAGCAAGCACAAGACGAGAAATAAAAACCTAAATGTGTTGCCAAAAGATCTCTTGATCTGGAAAAGGATTCAGACCTTGCTAAGTGCGTTGCGCCTAAACTAAAAAAATCTAAGAAACCTACAAGAAACGAAGGAAATCGGAAAACTATTTTGAAATCAAAATCTGCAGATTCTGGAGACTGATGAAATTGAAGAAGATAATGACTGTCTTTACTGTCATGACTACTCGGAAGAGGGATTGATAAGATGTGTCAGTTGCTTGAAGTGGGCACACAGCTGCTGTGCTGGGATCGACGATGACGACGAGGCCACTCACACATACGTATTTTGTGAATATAATGTTTATTTTTATCACATGAATGAGTAAACAACTGTTTCGTGTTGTTTTTTGAATGTTTTCTTTAAAACTAAAAGGTTGTTTATTGCTTTAACATAGTACCCCATTTTGCATTTTGCAAACGGGGTGGCATTTACTCTTCATCTATTAAAATTTTAATAAATACAAATGTCAAAAACTGTAGCAGTAATTTTTTCAAAGTTAACATTGTTATAAAGTATTTTATACCTTAACATGACAACTTTCCTTCTACCCTAAAAAATCTTCATTCTGCCCCACGCTCCCCTTGGTACTTTAAAACGTGCCTTGTTTGAAAATGAGCCTAGTACACAACTTAATTACTAACATTAAGAAACTAACTAAAACAATTTAAACTATTAAGCCCGTAAAGACATCATGTATGTCTCCTAACGACACATTCATGATTGTAATCAATTCAGTTATAAGAAAATGCAGTTAATCCAGCAATTAAACCAAATTAATTCAGATTTATAATGCACTGTGATCGTGTTGTCAGTTAATTCCTATATTTAAAATAAATATTTGTTGTGACAATGTATGCATAAATATAATTTGTTTAAAATTATAATGAAGCTATGAAAAATTTATAGGTTGTAATATCATATATAAATTCATACCAGTAATGGAAAAATCAAATAAACGTTTAATGCAGATAGTAAAATGCGGCCAATCCTGCTAGTTACTTTATTGTTAATAGCGCAACAGTTAGATGCAATTAATTTTACAATGTATATACCCAAGAATTTAATTTACCTTCAAGATTGCATCAATCAAATTCAAAAACTTTATACAAAACCGAAAGATTATATATTTTTTATGAGCTTCAATGATAACCATCGTAATTTACAACTGCAACAATATCCCGTTATAGTGCAAAATAAATTGGAAGAAATAATCTATTTCGAAAGATTTCGTGTCAACTTTTATGTGATATTAATTCCCGAAGGAGAGTTTGAGAAAATTATAAATTTTTTGATTTTATCACTATCTTGGAATCCAAAAGCTAAATTTGTACTATACTTTAAAAAAATTCCTTATAACACAGAAATAACCCTTAAGAAGTATTTTATTTATAATGTTATAATTATTTCAGAAAAAGTTGAAAACCATTTTGACTTAATGGTTTACTTTCCATTTAAATCATCCATAAAATTTGTCGTTGTAGGTAACTGCGTTAATGGAATCCTATATACTTCTGAAAATTTATTTCCGGAAAAATTGCCTAAAAATTGGAAAAACTTTCCTGTCAGAGCTATTTTATTAAACTATCCACCGTACGTAATACTCGAAAATGATAAAAAATTTGGAATGGAAGTGGATGTGTATAAAATGGTAAGTAAACACTTAATGTCACCTAGACATATTTTTTATTTTCTAGGTTGAAAAATTGTTGGAGCTTAAGACTGAATACCCAGAAAAACAATTTGCGAATTGGGGAAGACGGTTGAAAAATGCTTCATATGAAGGTGCTTATGGTTATTTAAGGCGTTATGAAGTTGACGTTGCTCTTGGATTATTTTATCCTAATGTTACTTCTTATTGGGATTTTGACCAAACGTATCCATACTTGGAAGACGAAGTAAAATGGGTAGCACCTGCTGCAAAGCGACAACCTCACTGGATTGGTGTCATCAAAATATTCAAATCTTTTATATGGACTTGTAGTTTCATTTCTTTTTTGGCAGTTGCAATAGTGCTGTGCATTGCTGGTTTTACACACATCAGTATGTCTCGTTATAGAAATTTTTTATACTGCTTGATGATTTGCTATAAATGCTTATTTTGCCAATCGATCCACGTACCAAAATTTATTGTTATAAGAATTATTTTAGGCATCTGGATATCTTTTGGCTTAATAATAACAGCCATTTTTCAAGGCAACCTTATTTCAGCCTTAAATTTTATTGCATTAGAAAAACAAATTGCGAACATCGAAGATTTGATAGAGTCCAGAATTAAGTTTGGTTTTTACAAAGACAGTGCGTTTTTATATTCTGATTCGAGTGAGAAGTATAAATATATTTATTTTAATTACATCGACTGCCCCATTGATTTGTACTGTCTAAATCGAACTGCCTTTTCTCGCGATTTTGCAACGTTTAAACCGAAAAAGTACTTGCAATTTTTGATTAGTACTATTTACTTAGGCGAAGATGGAAGACCATTAATTTATATGTTTAAGGAAAACATTTACAAAATTTTAATAACAATGGCATTTGCTAAAGGTTTTCCAATTGTGGATAAATTAAACGTAATTCTGCAACGTTTAAATGTGCATGGATTTATTGATTTTCATTATAAAAGAGCTACATATTTAGCTGTAAAAGCAATTGAATCAGCAAAACGCGAAGAACTTAGTGCTCAAATTTTAGGAATGGATAATGTATTTTGGGTTTTTTGTTTATTGTTCTTTGGATTACTATTAGCTACCATTGTGTTTCTTATCGAGTTGCTTACACATATATTTTACACGAAATAATTAATAGTAACTAGGCAAAGACAAACAATTATATTAGTTACTGTATATAGATTTAGTATAATGTTATTAGTAGTTGTTGACTTGGTCAATAGATGAAAAACTAATACTTTTTGTTACGAATATCCATATTTTAAGAAATACATTATAATAGTTAAAGATGGAAGATTTGTATGTGAATAATTGCCGAAATAGGTGTCCGTTATATCATGCAGTATGGTCCGAAATAAACAGTACTGAACTTGAACGTGTACGAAACCCCTTCAGGATTTTTTGCAAGGAATTTCTCTTTAAACCAAGTTGTAACGCTGTCTTTCGCTGGCTGAGTTTCGCATTTTCTAACATCTGCTCAAAAACGCGTTCATGGTTATTGTTCATGTTAATTGTCCCGAGTTTTCTTTTCGTTGACAAAATATACTACCAGTATTTCTAAACTTTTCAATATTAACAATTACAGCGTTACTCGGAGAACGTTTATTAAACTGCAGACTTGCACCACTGAGTCGGTCGATAATGCTTCACCAGAAAAACTTTCTGCTCTGTACTTAACACCATTATTAACAATTAGGGACAATTACTTAATTATTTATAGGTTACTTGACAGGTCTATACTAGCTAACGTGGATATGAGGGCGCGTGCATAGAGACACCGCCAATTTAGTTTCAGTACGAAAACATGCAACATTGTAAAAACAAAAACAATAATATATGCCACCTTCACATTTAAAACTTCATGTCAGATACATGTTAATAGACATATAGAATTTAAATTAAAGTTTCTTTATAAATATGCTTACCCATTTTCCTATAAAGTTGATCGTTGGTCAGATAACAAAAAAATTCAAGCTTGGGAATTGTTTGCCGCTAAATAAATTACACTTAGTATAAAAAAATGCATAGAACATAATTATACATAATTATACATGCTGGTATTTTTATATTTTTGAAAAATGCAACGCCCCTCAAAATCTATTCAACTCCAAGAGTAATGAAAGCAAGTTTAAATGCGACATACGTACGTATTGTCGTTCTGGAGTTATCGTGGGTACTAACATACATCCCTGCACACGCACTCGCAAACACACGCACACACGCACGCAGACACTGTCACGAGCATAACACTCACTAGAACATCAGCCCGTAAAGGTAAAGTGCATGTTACCAATATAGCTCAGTGGAATGGAAGCGGTTCTTGCTCATCAATCCAAAAGGGCACTCGACACAACTCAAGAAAGTCAAAATCAGCAAAAATATGTCACTAAGGCACCATCAGTTAAATATATTTATTGCGGGAAAAACGTCATGGACTAGATCTGGAAATAATGGCCGAACAGGAAACCATAATGTTGACTCGAAGAGAAAACACTTACCTTTACCTACAATTCTACTTCAAATACCTACGCAAAGCTCACTTACGCTTAAGTAAAATTTTAAGCTTTTAAAATCCGCAAAAATCGAAAACTAATAGTCAAAATTCATTGTATATCCTCGGTATGAACTTCCATATAAAATTATGTAACAAAAAAATGACAAGTTTTCAACACGGTAATTGATTGTTCAATTTAAAATGAATATTCGTTACAACAAGAATACATAAAACGCGATCGAATAATTAAAAGTTCCTATAATTTAATTAAACGTTACTTAATAAACATTAAAACAAATCAACAAAGCTTACTTTACAATAAAATGTAAACTTTCAAGTTTATTGGGTTTTTTAATGGTTTATATTTCTACTTATGTTATACAAATCTAAGCGTTTCAATAACACAGATATCTTCGTCAGAATTGTTTAAGATGTTGAAACAAATTTACGAACTTTAAAAGAGTAAAAACGCAAACATAAGCTTGCTATTAATATAACAGTTTTACTAACCTATAAAGGCAACTATGGAATACAACTTTGGTACATAATAACTAGATCTTTAATAAATTAAATATTGTTAAATTGCCTAGAAACTGGCAAATCAGAACACTGTCTAACGGTCGAAGGCTAACAGTGAAAAATGCCATAACCAAAGAACAAATTTAACAAAATTTAATCAAGTTATAATGTAAGTGTAAAGTTGTGAAAAAATTTAATTTGAAATTATTAATGGCTTTAACTTGGGTAACTTTAAAATTTGTCGAAATAAACTCAAATTGCTTTTAATTTGGCGAAGGTAAATAAATGCCCAAAAATTACATTACAAATATTTATATTATCATTAAAATAACAATGAAGCACCCTTCAGATCGCGAGATTCGTCAAAAACAAAACCTCACACCTAAAAAAATAATGCTGCGTCACACATTCAACAGCAATCGCGAATATCAAGGAGAAGTAATATCAATTATTTCTACTTGCGTAAGCAATACCAATACATAGATTCAAATAGCAATATTAAAAAAGTATAATCTACTGCATGTGCAAAATTCCGAGTTACATTATCGTGAACAAGCATATTAATACACAAAGCAAGTTATAACGGGAAGAAAATAACATTACCCAACATCCTTTTACCACTTCCGCAATTTCCATTGTTCTGGTCTAAATTCCATCACTATCTGCTAACACCTTTTTATTATAAAGCATCGCACAAACAGAAAAGAAGGTTGCATAATTATCCTAAAAAATTGATTCTTTCATTTCTTTTCATTTCCAATTTGTAGTTTGGAAGGTGTGTTGTTCCACACGATATTTTTAAATAAAAAAATAAGTAAGCTTATCTCAGTATTGCACTCACGTGTAGCTCATTTAAGTTTTATTTGGTATCATCCGTGTTGTGGTTGTGGGTATTTTCAATTGCTTAGACAATCTAGTACGTGTTTAGGCGTGTCTTTCTGCACCTTTGGATGCAGAATGTAAAAATATTAAGGATTTACGAACGATCACATTGAACTCACAATAATAATAATGTTTATTTATTCAATAGACTGAAAGTCCAATTACAGAATAACTTTACGATATCTAGAAACAAAAGTTGTGTGAGAAACAAAAATATAAAAACAAAAAAGATATTAACAAACTGACAAAAATGAAAAAAAAAATCAGTGCCATTCCTATACAATAACAAAAGTGAACAATATAATTAAACAGTTTGTAATAAATCTAACAAAGAGGATACATTAACGTTCAGAGAATTACAATAAGTATTAAAATTGTTCGACATATTGAACACTGGTGATTTTAGGAGTAGATTAGTTTTAGGAGTAGAGAGGACAAAAGTTACTGGAAATCTTGAAGAACGAGGAGTATGAAAATCAAAGAGAGATAGGATCGATGGGAAGTCAATAAGATTATTGTCTTGCGTCATGCCTCAAGGGACGGCAAGTTGAACCGAGAAAGCAGTTGCTCATTTGGGTATATTCCATTTAGCCTAAACGATACGTATTTTAAAAATCTACTTTGAATTCGTTCAATACAATTTATATGATTGTTGCAAATTGGGTACCAGATGACATCACAGTACTCCAGGTACTTAGCTCTCACCAGGGTGAAATATAATGAAAACATTGTGTTAATAATTTTGAACAATTTACTATTACGAATAAGAAAACCTAGTGATTTAGAAGATGACACGCATATGGAGTGAATCTGATCCGAGAAACTCAAATTCTGATCAAACACAACACCTAAATATTTCTTGGTTGTAATACGATGTAAAAGAAAGTAATTAACGGAATAGCCGTGAGAAATTGTATTTTGCTTTCGAGAAAAAGATAGAATTTTGCATTTGTTGATATTTGGTTCCAATTTATTTAATTAGCATCAACTATCAATACAGTTGAATTGCTGTTGTAGATTCAAACAATCATCTAAAGAGGAGATTTGAGAGAAGGTTCTCATGCCATCCGCAAATAACAAGCACTTACATGAAATTTCAGTAGTAATATCATTGATAAATATAACGAATAGAAGTGGCCCTAGGTTAGACCCCTGAGGTATCCCAGACGTCGTAATGAAGTGGTCCGATGTATAGCTGTTATAATAACTATACTGGGAGCGGTTTCATAGATAAGACGAAAATAATCGTGTTAAAGATTCACTAAAACCGAAATTGTTTGTAGGTTATGATCAGAGGTGGGAAGTATCTTACTTTAAAGTATCTCCATAACGGTATCGAGATACTATTTTATGAAAATAGCTAGGAATAAGATACATTTTTGAAATTGTATCGATATCTTACTTTCGATAGTTTTTTATGTATCTTATTGAATTTTTAAAGATACCATTAAAGAAAAAATGTTTGAAAACTGGAATGTATTGATTTAAAATTTTAGTAAACATCGTACGTTTATTTCGCTGCACTGTCACCCGCTACGTTAAGCTTACTTTGTTCTCTTGTATTGTACATTTATACAAGTTGAATAAATAATGTAAGGAAGTGTCACAGTATTCTTTCTTATTTTTATTTTTTATTTACAATCCTTACAATTAAAGTAGCATTTATTCTACCTAGATTCTACTTCATCCACGTGTTTTTGTTTATTGCAGTATTTGACGTAATATCTATAATATTTTGTAATTTGCAAATCAAGTTTTAAAAATTTGTTTATTCCTCTACAAAAATGCCGACACTTGCTGTCGCCGGCTTAAGAATTCTTAAAAGGGCATGGATCTTTTTGTACTAATTTGCAGAAGTTAATTCATGCGTAGGTAGGTACATTAAATAAGTAGGTATTAGTTATCAGCCCTAAATACAAGTTGGTATTGTACAGCACGTAATGTCTGAGTCATATAAATCATACTTCTAAGGTACCGAATGTTGAAAACATATTCGTTTATAAATTTTAATAATACAAGCAATGTATACCTACTACAATTTAATTAGGTAAATAGTAAATACCTGTTATAGTAGGAAGTACGTAATACCTTTGGTCTGTAATAAAATTGAATATCTAATACAAATTCCGCAAAGAGATTAAAATTACAAGATGTATATTTTTGAGATTTTAACAAAACCGCTGCAAGGCTGTCATAATAAATACCAGCAATGTACTTGTATTGTCATGCAACAATTCAATTTCCCGTTATTTATTTTGTTATCTATATCCATCTTTACAATAGTGTTTAGTTTTTAGGGACACAAAATGAATATTTATATATAAAAAATATGAATATTGAAAACTTATGTAATTGTAGAAAAACGTTGTAATTAGGAAAAGTTCGCATAAAAATTCACGTTCTTACAAAATAAAAAAGGAAAAAACTGAAGTTCTTAAAAAAATAATGGGTTCACATCCCTTTTAAAACTTCGTTCAAAGTCTGTAAAAATTCGCTACTGTGTAAAAATAAACGCCATTAAGCAGATTACAGGAAAGCGATATAAAACGGTGATTCACCTTTTTGCGAATTTTAACAAAAGGATTTCAATATAGTATCTATAGTTAAATAATAACCAGTACAATGTTATACCATTGACTTTAGTGTTAAAGTCAATGGTTATACCTACACAATTTACTTTACCCCATTGGCCAGATTTCATTTAACTGATTGATGATTCAACCAATCACAGGATGTGATGTAATTTACTTTAAAACGTTTTTGGGAAGTTGACGCACAGTTTCTTTACTAATTTAGGTGAGTAAAGAAGTAATTATTTATTATTTTAAGAATACGGAGGCCATCTGTCTTGTTAACGTAACAATGGAAGATAAAATTTTTTTACCGTGGGTGAATTTATCAAACTATTTTTATATTTCTGAAAAGGACTTTTCCTTTAATTAAGGACTTATTCTTTAAATATAATACAGTTGTTCCATCTAGCGCAGCTGTCGAAAGATTATTTAGTACTATTGGCCTGATTCTTAGTAAGAAAAGAGGCAAATTATCAGATACAAATTTAGAGAATTGTATTTTGTTGAAAGGATCCTTAAATATATAAATTTAAAAAAAAAATGTAGTTTTTTAGTAGGTATCTTCATAGTATCTTCGATACTTTACATTGGGATTTAGTATCTTACTGAGGTATTGTTTTAGAATAGGTATCTTACCTAGATACTTATTTCAGTCTAATATCTTATCTTATCTTAAGATGCTTTTGTAGAAGTATCTTCCCACCACTGGTTATGATCAATAGTATCAAACGCTTTACAGAAGTCAGTGTAGATGACATCGACCTGACCGTGATTATCTAACACACGTGACGTATATTAACTATACAGGGTTTTCCACGGTAGGCGTTCGTTAGAAGTTTATGTGGTTAGAAACAATTTAGAAATCTGAATTTTTGGACTTAAGGGTTATTTAAGATTCTCTTTCATTCTAAAATATTTTCAAGGTCACGTTACTTCCGGTTATACCGGAAGTCGCCACTAACTTCCTTATTTTAAGTGGAACACCCTGTATATTATTTTATTTTTGGATTTTTGCCAAAATTTTAGGATGTCTTATAAGGGTTTCATATACCTTTTTTCAACTGTTTCTTAGATATCTTGATTTTTTCAAAAATTTTGAAAGATGTAACCCTATTTTCAACACTGCTTGTCTTATTTTCGACTGATGGAAAGTGCTTCTGGAGTAGACAGAAGCATAAGAACTATACTTTTGAAATACTCATTGACAATTGATTTATTGCATACATGGTGTTCAAAATTTGATGAACTATTAAACAATTTTCAAAGTTCAAAAACTTTGTTAGTTCAAATGTGACACCCTGTATATTATTGGATGAATAGATGCAGCATTTAGTTATGCATCGTTTGGCTATAACATTACCTATACCTATTATCGACAATTTTCTTGTTAATTAATATTTTCTACTTTAATGTGATTTTTGACAGAAACTGAAATGTTTTTCAAAAATAAAATGAACTTAATTCAAACTACACAAATTCTATTTTATTAAAACAATGAAATAAAACAAGAAGATAACAAAATTGAGAGCATAATAACAAATGAAAAACATAAAACAATTATTTGAACATAACTAGAAGAAAAGTGATAAAAAAGATAAAATGAATCATTGCAAATGTTCCACATGACCGCCAATTTGATTTAAGCATTTTATAACTCGTATAACTCCGTATTTTTTATAAAAGCCGATAAAATTCCAAAACTGCTAGCTAGTGAGCCTTGATTTTGACACGCATTAAAACATTGTTGTTGATCTAATGTCAAATCAGTACAATTTAAGTGATTTTGTAATTTTTTAAGTATTTTTTTTAAGTACTATTTATAATGGAATGTATTCAAGAATATTCTAACAATAATTTATTAAAGTTGTTTTACACGCATGGTGAATGTGGACGAATTGTTAGGCGAACATGCAGGTTGTTTAACGAACGGTATCCACACCTACCATTAATGACACCTGGAAAATTTGCAAGAATTGAAGCTCGATTTATTGCAACTGGAAGTATAAGGGCAACTCGAACGCATTTAAAGCCAGTAATAGATAATGAAGTTAACGAGGTGAACGTGTTAGCTTATTTTTACGCTTATCCACGAACTTCAATTACATCAGCTGCACTGGATTTGGATATTTCACAAACATCAATCCACAGAATATTAAAGAAGTATAAAATGCATCCTTTTTCGGTAATAACTGTGCAAGGATTACATCTTGGTGATCAGGCACGACGAGTTAACTTTTGTGAATTTATTCTTGTACAAATGACAGAATATCCGAGATTTCTTCACAACATTATTTGTACCGATGAATCAAAATTCAGTAGAGAAGGAATTTTCAATCGCCGAAATAATCACTACTGGGTACAAGATAATCCTCATGTAACAAAAGAACGTAATCACCAGTTCCAATTTAGTTTTAACGTTTTTTGTTTAGTTATGGATAATAGAGTGGCATATCAAGTGTACGATGAAAATTTGAATGGGGCGAGATATCTTGAAATTCTCCGTGGATTTTGTAAATACTCTACCTGCATGTGACAGGGCAAACAGTTGGTATCAGCTGGATGGTGCTCCCGCACATTCCACTATAGCTGTACACCAACAGTTGACATTGATGTTTGAAGATCGGTGGATTGGCCCACAAGGACCTTGGAACTGGCCATCGAGATCACCCGATTTGACGCCCCTGGACTTTTACCTCTAGGGTCGTATAAAAGAATTAAGTTCATTTTATTTTTGAAAAACATTTCAGTTTCTGTCAAAAATCACTTTAAAGTAGAAAATATTAATTAACAAGAAAATTGTCGATAATAGGTATAGGTAATGTTATAGCCAAACGATGCATAACAAAATGCTGCATCTATTCACCCAATAATATACAGAGTGTCACATTTGAATTAACAAAGTTTTTGAACTTTGAAAATTGTTTAATAGTTCATCAAATTTTGAACACCATGTATGCAATAAATCAATTGTCAATGAGTGTTTCAAAAGTATAGTTCTTATGCTTCTGTCTACTCCAGAAGCACTTTCCATCAGTCGAAAATAAGTAGAACAAGCAGTATTGAAAATAGGATTACACCTTTCAAAATTTTTGAAAAAATCAAGATATCTAAGAAACAGTTGAAAAAAGGTATTGGAAACCCTTATAAGACATCCTAAAATTTTGTCAAGAATCCAAAAATAAAATAATATACCTTGAAAATATTTTAGAATGAAAGAGAATGTTAAATAACCCTTAAGTCCAAAAATTCAGATTTCTAAATTGTTTCTAACCACATAAACTTCTAACGAACGCCTACCGTGGAAAACCCTGTATATAAAGCTTGGATTTTAAATATATTTTGGATGTAACTGAAGTTGAATTCGTACTACTGCCGAGTTTGCATTATGAAAGAGTTCTTTATAAAGCAGGTGAAGACGGAAACTGACTTTTTTTTAACAAAACATACGTGCACGTCTTACTATAACTACTTTAAAATGTGACTTGTTTGAAAATGAGCAGAGAAGAGAAGCCTAGTACAACACAACTGAATTACTAACATTAAGAAACTAACTAAAACAATTTAAAGACATCATGTATGTCTCCTAACGACACATTCATGATTGTAATCAGTTCAGCTATAATAAAATGCAGTTAACCCAGCAATTATACAAAATTAATTCAAATTTATAATGCACTGTGATCGTGTTGTCACTTAATTACTATATTTAAAACAGATATTTGTTGTGACAATGTATGCATAAAGTTATAATGGAACTATAAAAAAAATTATAGGTTGTCATATCATATATAAATTCATACCAATAATGGAAAAATCAAATAAAAGTTTAATGCAGATAGAAAAATGCAGCCAATCCAGCTAGTTACTTTATTGTTAATAATGCAACGGTTAGATGCAATTAATTTTACAATGTATATACCCAAGAATTTAATTTACCTTCAAAATTGCATCAATCAAATTCAAAAACTTTATACAAAACCGAAAGATTATATATTTTTTATGAGCTTAAATGATAAATATCGTAATTTACAACTGCAGGAATATCCCGTTATAGTGCAAAATAAATTGGAAAATATAATCTATTTTGAAAGATTTCGTGTCAACTTTTATGTGATTCTAATTCCCGAAGGAGAGTTTGAGAAAACTATTAATTTTTTGATTTTATCACTATCTTGGAATCCAAAAGCTAAATTTGTACTATACTTTGAAAAAATTCCTTACAACACAGAAATAACTCTTAAGAAGTATTTTATTTATAATGTTATAGTTATTTTAGAAAAAGTTGAAAACCATTTTGACTTAATGGTTTATTTTCCTTTTAAATCATCCATAAAATTTGTCGTTGTAGGTAACTGCGTTAATGGAATCCTATATACTTCTGAAAATTTATTTCCTGACAAACTGCCTAAAAATTGGAAAAACTTTCCTGTCAGAGCTATTTTATTAAACTATCCACCGTACGTAATACTCGAAAATGATCAAAAATTTGGAATGGAAGTGGATGTGTATAAACTAGTAAGTAAACTCTTAATGTCACCGAGGCTTATTTTTTATTTTCTAGGTTGAAAAATTTTTGGAGCTTAAAACTGAATACCCAGAAAAACAATTTACGAATTGGGGAAGACGGTTGAAAAATGCTTCATATGAAGGTGCTTACGGTTATTTAAGGCGTTACGAAGTTGACGTTGCTATTGGATTATTTTATGCTAATGTTACTACTTATTGGGATTTTGACCAAACGTATCCATACTTTGAAGACGAAGCAAAATGGGTAGTGCCTGCTGCAAAGCGACAACCTCATTGGATTGGTGTCATCAAAATATTCAAAGCTTTTATATGGACTTGTAGTTTCATTTCTTTCTTGGCAGTTGCAATAGTGCTGTGCATTGCTGGTTTTACACACATCAGTATGTCTCGTTATAGAAATTTTTTATACTGCTTGATGATTTGCTATAAATGCTTATTTTGCCAATCGATCCACGTACCAAAATTTATTGTTATAAGAATTATTTTAGGCATCTGGATATCTTTTGGCTTAATAATAACAGCCATTTTTCAAGGTAACCTCATTTCAGCCTTAAATTTTATTGCTTTAGAAAAACAAATTGCGAACATAGAAGATTTGATAGAGTCCAGAATTAAGTTTGGTTTTTACAAAGACAGTGCGTTTTTATTTTCTGATTCGAGTGAGAAATATAAATATATTTATTTTAATTACATCGACTGCCCAATTGATTTATACTGTCTAAATCGAACTGCCTTTTCTCGCGATTTTGCAACGTTTAAACCGAAGAAGTACTTGCAATTTTTGATTAGTACTATTTACTTAGGCGAAGATGGAAGACCATTAATTTATATGTTTAAGGAAAACATTTACAAAGTTTTAATAACAATGGCATTTGCTAAAGGCTTTCCAATTGTGGATAAATTAAACGTAATTCTGCAACGTTTAAATGTGCATGGATTTATTGATTTTCATTATAAAAAAGCTACATATTTTGCTGTAAAAGCAATTGAATCAGCAAAACGCGAAGAACTTAGTGCTCAAATTTTAGAAATGGATGGTGTGTTTTGGGTTTTTTGTTTATTGTTCTTTGGATTACTATTAGCTACCATTGTGTTTCTTATCGAGTTGCTTACACATATATATTACACGAAAAATAATTGATAATAATTAGGCAAAGATAAATAATTATATTAGTTACTGTATATAGATTTAGTATAATGTTATGAGTAGTTGTTGACTTGATGAATGGATTACAAATTGATACTTTTTGTTACGAATTATTATTATTTTAAGAAATACATCATAATAGTTAAAGATGTGAGGTTTTTATGTGAATAATTGCCGAAAGAGGTTATAACATACAGTATGGGCCAAAATAAACGGTACTGAACCTGTAATTACGAAAATGCACCCAGCTCCTTTAGGATTTTTTACAAGGAAGTTCTCTTTAAACCAAGTTGTAACGCTGTCTTTCGCTGGCTGAGTTTCGCATTTTCTAACATCTGCTCAAAAACGCGTTCATGGTTATTGTTGATGTTAATTTTCCCTGAGTTTTCATTTTGTTGGCCAAATATACTACCAGTATATCTAAACTTTTCAACAACATTTACAATCACGGCATTACTCGGAGAACGTTTATTAAACTATTGCGTGAATTGGTCACATACGTGCCGCAGACTTGCACCACTGGTCGGCCGATTCCGTATGAGCGAAAATAATGCTTCACCAGAAAAACTGTCTCCTCTGTACTTAACACCATTATTAAGAATTAGGGCCTGCTAATTAATTATTATTTATGGGTTACTTGACGGGTCTATACTAGCTAACGTGGATATGAGGACGCGTGGATAGAGACACCGCCATTTTGGTTTCAGCACTGTTTATTTCGGGCAATACGTTATACTAAAACAGAACCACAGTTAGCTATACCTATGCCCAAATTCTGATACAACAACATATAAAAATATCTGGTCAGCAACAAACACGACCTTCAGACATTAGAAGAAATGAAATAATTTTAATAAAATTTTTTTTAGGATAATAATTCAACCGCTTTTATATTAAGTTCATTACGAAAATAGGCAACATTGTAAAAACAAAAACAATGATGTATACCAGCTTCACATTTAAAACTTCATGTCAGATAATATACGTATAGACGCTAACTTAGAAAAAAATACAAAACCACCCGCTTCTATAAAACACGTATAATACAATTTAAGCATTCCAAATACCATTTAATTAATTTTAAGACTTAGTTTGATTTATATTAAGAATCTTTAAAAATATGCTTACAAATTTTCTTCGTCAGTAGTAACGCAATCTTTAAGAATTGTTTAAGGTATTGAAACAAATTTACGAAATTTGAAAAAATTTAAATATGCAAACATAAGCCTGCTATTATTATAACAGTTTCATTAACGTATA